>CACVKI010143405.1:0-55573 GCA_902732785.1 Trichogramma evanescens | reverse complement strand
CCCCCACACAGGATATAATACACGACTCGAGAGCCGCTATCGCTCCGAATGTCATCTGCGTATAATGTGCCAGATCAAGGGAGACATTCACAGGCTCGTCAAGCATAACACTCTGTTCTATCGTGAGATCATCAGCTGATCGACTGATTCTAATAAAAAAAAATCCAGCAAAATCATCATCATCATCTTCCACCACGGCAGCCTCTCTGAGCGGAGCAACTCGCCCTCGCTCACCACCACCATATCCACCACCCTGTCTGCCTGCCGTGATAAATGGATCCTGGCCCCTGGTATGCCACCTACAGCAGCAGCAGCAGCAGCAGCAATCGCTCGACCGCCGGCGCCGTGTCGTCCGCCTTCTCCACGGACCACAACCTGGACCAGACGCTGCTGCTGTCGTCCACCGCCGTGCCCGCCGCGATCGTTAGCGGCAGCGTCGAGAATGGAGTTGGCAGCTCCATCATCGTCTCGACCAGCTCGAGCGCTCCACAGATTATACTACAGGCGACTCACACGACGGCGAGCCTCGGCTCGTCGGGCCAGACGTCGCCCTTCAGCCCGACGAGCTTTCTGCAGGCGAGCGGCGCCGCGCCAGTGAGCTACGACGTCTTCTCGCCCTTCTCGTTCAACAGCCCGAAGCAGGCCACGAGCTACGTGTCGGCCCAGAGCGTGGGCGGCACCGCTCAGGGAGTGTCGAGCTCGCAGCCCGGATCGCCCGAGGAGGCGAGCTTCGCTTCGTCGCAGAACAACGACGTGAGTATTAGAAAGAAAACGTTTTCTGAAAGATCTACTCAATAAAAATCAAAATGAAGGTTTAGTAGAGCTTTTAGAAAGCTCGACTGTCATTCGATGTTTTTTGACTGGCTCTTCCATCTCCCCGAACCTTTATTTTCACGTCGAATTATCTTTGCAGTCGTACTATCGAACGTCGACGTCGTCGCCCACCGCCGCCTGGAGCCTCACCAATCCCAAGACACAGACTACCCAGGACAATCCGTTCGGTATCCTGCCGCACGAGAGCGTCACCGCCGTGGCCTCGCCGCCGCAAGCCACGAAGCAGCAGCAGCAGCAGCCCACCAATAGCAGCGGTAATTACAGCGTCTACAGTCCGCAGAACGGCTCGGCAACCGAAGCAGCCAAGACACCGAGTGCTTGGTCCTCCTCGAAGCAGCAGCAGCAGCAGAGCCGAACGACCTCGGAGTCGCCCATAGACGATAACGCGTCGTTTTACAATCATCACAATGGTGGCGGCGGTGCGTCGGCTTACTCGCCTGCCGATGGTACGCATCAGTCCTGCATCGTCACGACGCCCAACGTGCTGTCGTCGAGCTCGCCCGTGCCGACGACCATCTACCTCACGGCGGCCACGACGACCACGCAGAATCAGCAGACCGTCGTTGCGAGTGAGTGCGGTAACAGTCAATCAATGACTCCATACAATGTACGATTATTTTATAGAGATTCTAAACGCGTTGATTTTTTGTTTTTGCGTTTCGCAGATAGCCACGACGAGAGCAGCCAGTCGTCGCCCGTCAGTTACTCCATCATGAGCTACGCGTCGCCCACCCAGGCCAGCCAAGCCTCGAATAACGGCAAGACCAGCGGCAACGGCGCCACGGTGCAGTTTCACGTGCTCGGCCAGGCGCAACAGCAGCGACTCTACGCGACCACCGATCAGGAGTACCATCATCCCGTCCGCTCAAAGTCCGCCGCCTCGACCGACAGCGCCTACTCGTCCAGCACCTCCCAAAACGGACCCGACTGCGGCGCTCCGGGTGTCGTGCCCCGCCGACCTAGTCCGATGCAGTCGTCCTCGTCGCACTCGCAGGCCAGTCCGCTCGGGCACGTGCCCAGTCCCGCGACCTACCCCATGTACAACAGTCCGATGACGAGCATGTCGTCGCCGTCGCCGTTGCAGCAGCAGCAGCAACAGGCCAACGTGGTGCAGATGACGCCGCCCTCGCCCATGATCGACGCCGTGACGAGGTCGCCCTCTCAGCAACAGAATCAAGTCGTGTATTCGTCGGTGATTACGAGGGCTTTGGGTACGCAGAACGACAGCGGCGGCGGCAGCAAAGCGTATAATACGGCCGATGGTGAGTAGAGATAACGCGTGGAGTGTTAATTTGACTCGACACAGGTGATAATTGCTGCTACTATACACTGTGTATCTTTTTGTTTTTCTCCCCCTTTTTTAACGCAGGCTCGAATTACGAGAGAACGCAGGACTACGTGCAAACGACGAAGCAATTGTGCCCGTGGGACGGCGATATCCAGCAGCAACAAACGACCACCGCGTATCTGACCGGTAGCGACCAATCGGATACGAGGGTATTGACGACCCAGCAGATGCACGGCCTGCTCGACGATCATCATCATCAACAACATCAACAACATCATCATCATCTCGAGACGACCACCATCAATCTGCAGGACCTCAGCACGGACGACGATCCGCGCGAGCTCAACGGCCGGCGCTGCGCCAAGATCGCGCCGAAGCGCGCCCTGCCCATGACCACGGGCCTCGAGAGCGAGCTGGCCAACTCGGTGAGCTATCAGCTCGAGGCGCTGACGGCCAGCGGTCAAGTGGTGCTCAACGCCCAGACGAGCCAGCAGAACGGCGGCTACATCGAACTGGAGCGATGGAATCTCACGCCGCTGCAGAACGGAGCGAAGATCATCGCCGCGGCGCCGGCGGCGGCCGCCTCGACGGCCTACGTCACGACGCAGCAGCAGCATCAACAGCAACAGCAGCAATCGGCTGCCGCTGCGGCCGCGGCTCAGGTCGTGCAGGCCGCGAGCCTCGTCACGGCCAATCCCACGCTGCTGGTCGCCCATCCGCCCACGATCTCGTACTATCCGACCTTTCACATAGCACAAGCGACGCCGCACATAACGACGCATCTGCAGCCGCAGCAGCAGCAGCAGCCTCAGCCACAGACGACGACGGTCGTAACGTCGGATCTGCAGCATACGATAGAGATAAGCACTCTGGACTTGCAGAACGACTGTCAGCAGCATCTGCCTCAGCAGCAGCAACAGCAGCTGATAACTATCCAGCAACAGGATATAAACTCTTACAATCCGGACAACGTGGTGAGAGAGGAGAGGCCGCAGGTGATAGTGCCGGACATAGAAGAGGAGCTGGGCTTTCTCAAGCAAGTCAACAACACGACGACGACGACGACGCAGCGACACTCTCAACATCAGCAGCAGAATCATCATCAGCACAATCACCACAACAACGGTCATTATCACAGTCAGCAGTCTCGTCACAGCAACAATCAGCAACTTCACCAGCAGCATCAGCAGCAACACAACAGTCATCATCACAATAATCATCACGGTGTCGTTACCAATAACGAGCCCAACTCTGGCTTTATGACCAGCTTCTTGAAGTTCCTGCAAGGCGAGAAGGACAGCTCGCCGCCGCCCTTGGCCCGAGGAGGTAAATATCGACGTTTATATGCACGATATTCCAGCTTCTCGCTCGCTCGCTAGCGCGCGCGCAATCATTAGCTAACTATTTGCTATGCATACACTGCATGCACTTTCAATGAACGCTGCTGCTGCTGTGGCGGTGGCGGCGGCTGCAGCTGTGTGCGGTGCTTGGGAAATCAGGCGACACGTTCTCTCCATCTCTCTCTCTCTCTCTCTCTCTACGCTCGAGCTACAACGTGGTTATATAACATCTCGTCGGCGTATATGCACGCACGCATCGATTGTGTTTCGCGAGTTATAATGCGCGAACTGCAAAGCGATTCATGGAGCTATAGTAGCTAGCTCGACTATAATCAATTTTAGCACGGTGCACTACTACTGTGTTGTGTGCAGCTGCAGCTGTGTATCGAAGCGCGCAGGATAATTATAAATAGCCTTCGAAGAGATCTCTCGGGAGTGACTTGGAAAGTGTCGAGGTGGCTTTGGCTTTTCGCAGTTATAAACTTTTCGATCGTTTTGAACGCGCACAAGCACGCGCAAGACTCTCTGACACATCGGTCTCTCGTCGCGGACGGCAAAATGTGTGTAAGGTGTCGCAATGGCCATGCATAGTATAGTGGTATATATACGCACACGTGCTTTTGTAACTCGCGCGGTGTTCGTGATCTTTAATTGCCGTTTGAAGCGACGCCAGAGAGAGAAAGAGAGAGAGAGAGAGAGAGATAGAGAGAGAGAGAAAGAGAGAGATGGAGAGAAAACGAGTTTTTCAACTACTTATTTATAGACGATTCGGTAGATAAACTTTGCGTACCTATAACACGACGACGACGAGGACGGTATCCCCTATTGGTCGCGCTCGCACTAACGGAAGTATTTTTTTTCTCTCTCTCTCTCTCTCTCTATCTTGCTCACTTCGCTGTTTTCATTCTTTATTTTTTTCATTCGCTCTCCACGGAAGGTTTTAATCGTGGCTGGATTATGCATGCCGCGCAGCGGTGGTGGCTGCTGCTGGCTCTTACGCAATGTGTACAGAGTCGTCGCGCAATGACGCGACGTCGCCGAAAAATGTAGAAAACTTTAAATCGGAAGAGAGAGAGAGACCAATGCGATGGTAGATTATTCATTGTGTATACAATGTTTCGCGCTTGGATATAACGTATATTCAAATCAAATGACTTATATCAATGAAATGCGTGTGTGCCAACAGGTCGCAAGACGGGCTCTTGGCCGAAGGCCGTCAACAAGCCGTACAGCAATTCGGCGTCGAATTCGGCCGACGCTTGGAGCAACAACCGTAACAACAGCACGACGACGAACGACACGAAGGACAAGCCGGCCATCGATTACGCCAACGATCCGCGCTATTTTCCACTGCCCAAGGAGCGCAAACGCTTCGACTCGAGCGACGACGGTTTCTCCTCGAGCGAGAACGAACTCGGCGGCAGTAACTCCGCGTCGTTCGGCCGTAGTAAGGCCGGCAAATCGAAGGAAAACTCGCGCCAGAACGGCGGAGGAGACGACTCGGCAGCAGCGGCGGCGAGCTTACCGTACGGCTTGGGACCGGCGTTACCGATCAAGCCGCCGGAGGGTCGGCCGAAGAAAGGTCGTCCCATAAAACCAGGCGGTCCGACCGACAGGAAACGGAAGGCTGCCGCTGCAGCGGCTGCGGCCGCGGCCGAGGCAGCCGCTAAAGGCCTGCCTTATCCGCCCATACCCGAGTCCAAAAAGAAGAGTAAGTGTTTCGTTGCCTTCTCAGCTCACTGCTATATATATATATATATATATATATATATATGTCCTTTTTGTTGCTTATGACTCTTTTTTTTATTTTATTTTTGAGAGAGAGAAGGCGCGCAGTAAAAGAGGAACGAGCGAGCGAGGGAGGGGAAGGAGGAGCGGGAGTTAATGACCCATCGAAGGTTTTGCGCGCGAGCCGGTGTGTTGTATATGCTCCCTCGGGATGTGCACACGTATATATAAGTGAATGAGAGAGAGAGAGAGAGAGAGAAGGGAGATATATGTGTAGGTACAGAAAGCTAATGATCGCTGCGCGTTTTGTCCGAAAATTTTTCATCTATCATCGTGTGCATATTAGCAACAGCAACCCTGTGTACTGTGCGCACACAGGAAATAAAAGAAAAATGATGCCGGGCTCCGAGCTTAATTTCTGTCCCTCCTCTCACTCGCTCACTCGCTCAATGAAAGAAGCCAACGTATAGTACGCGTAACACTATATATGCACCCGTACTATATTCTATATACCTGCATCGCCGACACACACGTATATATACACCGGCTGCCGCTGCCGGGAGTAAAAGGATTTTTCGTTAGAAATCGTCATCGTCGATGCTCCGCACGCGCGCGCGCGTTGTGCACCTTCTTCCCAATGCCTCATTATAACCCTTCCCCAATTCCGCGTCCTTTCGCGGTAAAGTAACAGCAGATTTCCGATGAAATTCGTTGTGACTCTGTGTTTTTTTTTTTTTTGAGAGAGCTTCTTCGGTCCTCGAGCAAGAATGAGAGCTCGTGGAGCGCACGCCAACGGCAGCAGCAGCAGCAGCAGACTTCTTGTTCGCTTAGCTGCATGTGGGATAATACCGGCAAAGGTTGAAATTTTATTTTGTGCATCTTCTCGCACCCGGTTTACCTGTGATAGATGCATTTTACAATTTATTTTTCGTATGATATCACCTGTGCCTAGTTTACTGGGGTTTATGTGAAACATTCTTCGATTTATCTCCTTTTTTCATCTGAAACTTCTTTGTAGGCAATTCGGATATGAAAATATAAATCTAATAATCATTGTAGTATAAGCTTACTATAGACTCCTTAAATACGGAGTCGTTCGCGCCACTGTTATTGTATCTATATGTATCTTCGTGTATCTTTTGGCCTGCTTGAGGTCAAACGAAACATAGCTCGCAGCCTCTTGTACTTTGCCTTGCGCGCACATGTTTACATTTTACATATACTGGTCGTAATGTACTGCACATATAGTCGTCAGTACACCTTACGACTCGGCAGCGTAAACAGCAAAGAGATACCCATCGCAATTCGACTGTGCTCCATACGGCCAAGTGATTCTAGCGCCCGCGACAAAAAGTGAAAAATCATCGTTAATTCAAATTGATAAGCTGTATCGTGTTGTGACTGTGCGCGCGTGTGAGTATAAAGTGCGCTAAAGATGTGGATGGAGGAGGACGACGAGGAAGGGAGCTTCTACTACCTGATCGGCCGCGGCGACCAGGACGACGTCTACGACTTCGAGTCGCTCGGCATCGTCAACTCGGAAAAGCTGCGCAGCATGCGCGAGAAGGTCAACTGGGAGACGGACGCGGAGCGGCGCGCCTTTCTGCCGCAGCTGTTTCGCTTGATCAGCGACTGGAAGGGCCGTCTCCCCGATCTCCGTGGCATCTTCAAGAAGGAGGAGATCGACTGGCTTCTATCCGAGGCGGTGATGGACAAGAACGTCGATCAGAACAAAATCGAGCGCTTCGTCTGGTTCGTGGCTCGCACCGGCTACAAGGACAAGCCCGACTTGGACGCCCAGGGCAAGCCCGTGTTGACCAGGACCACGGCCCTCCACCACGCCGCCCGACACAAGTGCTACGGCCTCATAATCGGCGATCTGTTCGAGATCTATCACCGGTTCGACGCCAACTATCGCGACGAGTCGGGCTACACGCATTTTCACGCGGCGTGCGAGTACGGCTGCGACTACGCCGTGAAGAAGTTCCTCGAGCTCGGCCAGGACCCCAACTGCGTGTGGCGCGAGACCGGCGACTCGCCGCTCCACCTGGCGCTGAAGCATCAGCGCGGCAAGTGGGTCGCCGAGCCGCTGCTCCGACGCGGCGCCAATCCGAATCTGGCCAACAAGCAGGGCGCGACTCCGCTGCACATGATCAGCCGCCGCGAGTACGACGACGACCTGGTGAAGAGATTCTTCGAGATGGGCGACAACGACAAGCGCCGAGGAGGTCAAAAAGTCGAGGTCGACCCTCGGGACGAGCAGGGCCGTACGCCGCTGCAGCTGGCCGTGGCGAATTTTCTGCCCGGCGTGGTGGACGTCCTGCTGGATCGCGGCGCCGATCTCGCCGGCTTCGTGTTCCCCGCCGAGCGCGACTTCGACGAGTGGTTCAAGTCGCGCCGCAGCCGACAGATCGAGAAGCGGCTGATGCTCGTGTCGGGCGCTCTGGCGGTGGTCGAGCGCCTCGAGCAGCGCGGCTACGAGCTCGACCGCCAGGACGCCCTCACCGTCATGCGACTGTTCGACAAGCATCGAGTCTTCAAGCGGCCGGCGAATCTACCGGAGCGCTGGTACGACGCCGAGTACTTCGCCCAGGAGGCCAAGAAGATCATGGTCATACCGAGCCTGTCGCTCTACGATCTGATCGGGTCGCGAGCTCGGAAGGCGTCCAAGCTGCTCACCCACAAGGACTACTTCGATTTTACCTATCAGCAGGACTTCGCCTATCTGTCGGCCTGGAACTTTCACGCCTGCGCCGTGCATCTGAGCGAGACGATGGCCCGGAGTTTCCATCAAGGCTGGGCGCTGGACTCGTTAGTGGAGCTGACGGGCTATCGGCTGCCGATTCTCTGCTGCGAGAAGATCGTCGAGCGGCTCGGCAATCGGGATCTGTGGCACGTCTGCTTGGCGGCCACGGGACAGAGCTAAGCTGCGATGGGGGTCGAGTTTCGTTTGTAGTAAACATTGCTGCTGCCAACGCTGTCGATAACGGAAAAATTTTGAAAAATGATACGAAGCTTCGATACATATGTGTTGATATGTAGGAACAGCCATAATTTTTTCATGTTGACTCATTGTTAAACAACGAGTGTTACGATCTAAATAAACAAGCTCATTAATTTGATTAGATTTAAAATTGCCTGTGTTTTAATTTTATTTATACTGTTATTTATGCACAAAAAAAAGTATTATAAAGAAGTTTCACATCTCGCAGAAGTTCTTACATGCACTTACTACTTATTACTATTATTTTTTTTTTCCATTATTAATTTTATTATTTTATATACTGTTGGCCTGTCTCTCGGCCTTTGGCTTCTTCTTCTTCTTCATCTGCTGTTGCTGTTGCTGCTGGTGGTGCCTCGTTTCTCTGTAACCGTGCGATTCTGCGGTTTTGGCTTTCATTAGCGAGGGAGAGAGAGACTCCGACCGACCGACCGACTGCATCGCGCGTACATATAAACGTATATTCATCTCGACATGTGATTCGCGGGTCCGATTTATGTACACCTACACGCGCACACACACACACACACGCAGAGAGATATGAAAAAAGCGGTGATCTTGGGAGAAACGCGAAGCTACGTGTATACATTAATATATATGAGACGGAGGGAAAGATACGATTACAATTGTTGGCGAGCTTGTACGCGATATATACATAATTCGAACACACACGAGCGATTATACAATTGACGCGCTGTCACCGCGTCATATATAAAATGAGACGAGAGACGTTATCTCTATAGCAGCGCGGGTACTTTGCACCACACGCGTATCTACTACACATTTTTTCTTGTAATATACTTTTGCAATGTGTTGTCTCCCTCTCTTTAGCTCTTGCAGGAGAGCTGATTATCAATTGCCGGCACAGCGATCATCGTTGCGGAGATGATTGATTGTCACCGGCGTTTTTTTTAGATATAAACGTTGTTGCATTCCGGAGGTTCGGGTTATGAATGAAAAAAAAAAGGAAAAGAAAGAATAATCATGTTACAATGTGATGCGCGGCTCGCGCACGCGAAGATTTCTAGACGCATTCGCATATTCATTAGGATCGTTGCGCTCGCATACTACACGGCGTTGCGGTTTTCTCGCTGCTGGCGAAGCGTAATTTTCGTTGCATTCGGATGAGGCGCGCGTGCATGTACACGAAAGCTACTGCTACTGCTACTGCTACACACATTATATTACCGAGAGTTTCGACACACCGTCGTGTATTATAAGAGAGACCAGCGCGAATCATCTTGTGAGACATAACTCCGAGAAATTCTCGAGAGCCGCCGCTTAGCTTGGCTTCTGCTGTATAGTATGCTGGCGCGTTGTGAAAATATTTGCTCGCGACTCGCGCGTTCGTGTGTCGCAAATAACGTACACACACATACATTATAATATACTTATCGGTCACTCTCTTTCTGCTTCAAAATTTGACGCGCGATGTATATTGAGCTACATGATGTATGATCGTTCGACTATTTGTAACAAACATGTGCTTGAAAATATTTATCTCTAATCTCTCGTAATACATTATGTATGTAAGCGCTATACGCGAGCATCGGAGTCGTGTTGTTATTGCCGCCGCCGGGTGGCTAAGTGGCTTACTTAATATTTGATTAGAGCTTTATAAAAACGCCTCGATTACAACGTCATTACGCCGCTGCTTCTCTCTCTCTCTCTCTCTCTCCTTTATTCGGCCTTTCTTCTTCCTTCTTCTTCTGCTTTTTTTTGCGCGTTCTCTTTTTTTTCTGCATCACATTGTATGTTATCTAATAAAAGTTGACTTTCTCACTCGTTCTCTCGCGCATGATATTCATTTCGCGGCATACAACTCCAAACAATAATGGAATGGTCTTAATACACACACGCGCAAATACACGCACGGTCACGCGAGTTTGTTTTATTTACTTTTTTTTTTTGTATCTCGTTGCTCTTCTCGTTCCCTCTTATACCTACTGCTACTTCTTCGTCGTTGGGTTATTTTTTTTTTGTTTGCCGGTGTCAGATCAATCGAGAAAGCTTCGAAAAGAAAGTTAGCGAGAACGTGTTCAATTTCAAAGTCGTCTCTCTCTCTCTCTCTCTCTCAGGGCTACTACCTGCTGCTGTTGCTACGTACCTATATCTACCGACCATTACCCCCGCGCGCGCGCGCATCGACGACGGGGTTCTTTTCGTTCCAAACTTCGCAGAGAGCGAGATTTTTTTTTTGACGTTGCTCCCTCTCGGAATACTTCTTACATGGCACGTGATACACTTTTATTCTGTATAGCAGCAGGTACACAGAACGATATGTACTGTATACATACAGGTTCTTCTCTCGTTCGTTTGTTGCCCTTTTTCATTTGTTTTCTCTTTTTTTTTGTTCTTATTTCGCAATATATAATTGGATGATTAGGCAAAGGTATATATACAAGATAGGATAGAAAGATGAAGGCAGGAAGCGTCTTTCTCTCTCTCTCTCTCTCTCTCTCTTTCTTTCTCTTATTCCTCTTTCTGCTGCACAGCAGGTAGTAGTAGTAGTAGCGAAGATGGGCTCAGTTTTTCGAAAATTACAGAGCAACTCGGGGCGGTGTAGCAGCAGTGGTATATATACGAAGGGCCAACCGCCACTGCGCGCGGGCCTGTGTCGAACGCCATGGCCTAATTCGATTATACGCGAAATTACTCCCCGACGTGTTTTAATAAATTTATTTGCTCTTAGTGTATGGTATATACTGTCAGAGAGAGAGAAACAAAAGGGTTTCACAAATTACACAGAGCGAGTGAGCGCACGGGGCACAAATGAGAGAATGTGTGACTTTTTGGCGGCTGCTGCTGCTGCTGCTGCCAAATTACCGGATGCATTATTCCGTCATTATCTACAGGCACACACATACTTTTACGTTAAATTACAATACACATACGCAAACGTAATAATCGTATTATTCGAATCTCGAATTGAGTGTGTATGTGTGCAAGAACGTCTGTCTGTTGTCTTGTATATCTGTGTATGGTATCTATACAAATCGCAACGTAGAGCCTGTATTATGTCTCTCCGCGCGCGCGGGGCGCAGCAACAACACAACGAGACCGCAGCAGCAGCAGCAGCAGCGGCGCAGAGGAGAGAAATCGCAACCTCGCGAGAGCAGAAGAGAGACGGAGAGATATTATAAAAGTGCGACCGCAAAAATTTTCCTTGCTCTCTTTCTCTCACGCTGTTTTGGTACATAACTGCCATAACCTTATAATAAACACCGACGACCCCTTCTGATAAATGCGTAGTATTCCTACACAGTACCTACACAACGTGCGCCTACGTGTATAAGCGCGAATACAACCTTGGCACATTATAAATATAAGTGCATTAGTGAATATATTAAACAATTATCGCATCATGAAAGTGTCCCAAATGCTTGCAGAGCTACAACAGCAGCAGCAGCAGCAGCAATCGATGCTGATACCGAGGCGCGAGAGCAGCCGGCGCAAGGCCAAGGAGAAGCCCAAGCTGGACAGCGAGAGCCGATCGGGCCAGGCCGACGACCCCAACGACGAGATGGACGACGAGCTGGGCGACTCGGACTCGGATCCGGCCTGGACGCCGGTCAAGTCGTCGGCCGACGAGGACGAGCACAAGCATCGACGCAAGCGCGGCCGGCCGCCCGTCATATTCAAGCGCGGCTACAACAAGAGGCACAGCGATTTCCTCGACGATTCTTCCTCCTCGGCCCAGCAGCAGCAGCAGCATCAACC
The DNA here is from genome assembly GCA_902732785.1 of Trichogramma evanescens. Classification (NCBI taxonomy): domain Eukaryota; kingdom Metazoa; phylum Arthropoda; class Insecta; order Hymenoptera; family Trichogrammatidae; genus Trichogramma; species Trichogramma evanescens. The sequence continues at coordinate 43,662 of CACVKI010143405.1, read as the reverse complement.
AAAGAGACCCGGCAGAAAGCGAAAGAACCACGTGGAGGCGCAGAGGGTGGCCAACAGCAGGAGCAGCGGTTTGGGTGCTGGCGGCGTCGCTGGTAATGGTGGTCTGGTGGGTTCCGCTGAAGACAGGTCCTCCTACTCGTCGCGCTCGCCCCTCGCCGACGACGAGATCGACATCGCTCCGTTCAAGGTTCGTTGTGTTTTTTTTTTTTTTTTTTCAAATATGTTCATTCGTTTCATTCACATTTTTTTGTTTATTAATTTGTGCTCGCATTATTATTAACTTGGCCATGTTTCTTTTATTTCTCTTCTACGTCGCCTTTTACGTTGTCGTTGTTTATGTATGCGTCGAAACTCATGTATGCCTCGCTACACGTGCAGACATCGGCTAGCGGAGAGTCCTTAGTGACGGTAAATCACAGCAATTACTCATCATCAGTCTTTATCTCAATCATAGGAGATTTCAATTGTACAAGCTTATTACGGTAGATTATTATACAGCTTAGGCTTGAAAAGAGTCATGATCTGCATAATCACGATATTATCACATGGACGATTCATGCACTCAATACATTATACAAGCTCAACGACACACGCTATTTTTTGTATCCATAGAACTGCACCCAATCATCGATTCGCATATGTTTATTTTATAAATGTATTATTTAATTCAATGGAACATTTATATATTTAATTGTATCGTATAAAATACGTTGATAGAATTTGCCATACAGAGTATGAAATATTTCTCGCTTTTCGCTTTGACGATACTTATATGTATTTATATGAATTTGATACCAATGCCATCAATCGTTTTATTACAGTCCGGCGAGTTCGTTGTGATAAAAACCGACTTGGATCAGGAGTACCCTCCGCTCTGGCGCATAGACGGCAAGACGCTGCTGCAGAAGTACGAGCCGTTTCAGGCTAATGGAAAAACATTGTACAGAAATATATCCACGGTATGGTTTTTCCCCGCAAGCTCGGCTGCTTTTCCTTTTCACCGTGATATTATTATACCTTTGCATACGATGTTTTTATGTATGATTTTTTCTCTCTCTCTTTTCCACACAACAGTATTCCGGTTGGGCTCCGCAGAGTCGCTACATTTATCAAAGCGTGCCCGTGAAGTTCTGGCAGCAAAACAAGGAGGAGACGATAGTCGAATTTTTGCGCGACCAAATGACGGTCGACGAGGGGTAAATTATTTGATATTGAATTTTATTGATCTGCCAATTAATTTATACGACATTGACGTTCACGATTCTCTCTTTTCTCTCTTTCTTCGTTCGTTTCGCGTTTAGGGAGGCGATCACGAGGTTCATGAAGGACACGGAAAAGTATCAAGACAACTTCGAAGTCTACATACAAACGTTGATCTCGCAAGCTTTGGACTCCAACTTCTTGACTGAAATTTTCCAAGAGCAAGGTAAAAAATTTTATCGTAAAAAAAAATGACTCGAAAACAACGTTAAACGTGCAACGCTAACTGATTTTCTCTCTCTTCCACAGACGAGTACTTCTTGCTGAACGTGAAGAAAGTCGACGAGATCACGGAGGAGCGGAAGCAGAGATTGCTGTCGACGACGAAATGGCAGTCGAACGTCATAACGGCTTTGTCCACGTGGCCTTGCATCAACTTACTGAAAGACAACATAGCCGACCGAAACAAGACGTGCTCGGGCTGCGGCAGAGTCAAATTATTCTCCCGAATATTGCTCTACGGGCAGCCGTACAATAGCACGACCCTAGAAGGCTGTCCCCCGGATCCGCAAGTGCCTCAGGAGAAGGTACGTGGTGTGCGATGACTGTGTCTCTCTGTGCCTGTGTGGTGTATTTGTGCGCGCCGCCGCCGCCGCCTGTCTCTTCTCTCACCGTCTGATTGTTATTATTCCATATATTTGCTCTAATCGTTATCTTCTGTTAATGCGCCCGCCTATGCGCTCTCGCGTGTACGACCGACGAAAAGCTCTATGCCAAACAAAAAAAACGATCACGTGAAATCAAGTGTAATTTGATTTATCCTCGATTATTGTTATATCTGTACTGTCTCTCTTTCCTCGTGCATACAGTACGGCGGCCGGGTTTCGCGCAGGCACTCGGAAATCGATGAAAATTCAATTTCCAAGCGAATAATGTATCGGGCGTTAGTCGTCGTCGTCGTCGTCTCTCGTCGCACACATGCACACGAGCCGTCGCCGCACCGCGCATACATCAGCGCGCGCGGCATGCACATTATACGAATCTTGAAGCGTAAATAGAAATCAGCGCATCTGTCGTTCTTCTCGCACATGCGTGTGTATCGTGACATTCGATCGAAGCCCAACTACTACTACTACTAAACGCACACAACGAGAAAACATACATACACACGCGTGTGCTTCGACTGTGCAATGTGCGGTGCGTATACATCCCTTTGGGAGAGGGTATTACCCAGCGGCAGCAGAGCAGAGCAGTAGTTAGTGTACAGTCAGCCCTTTTTTCATCCTGTGTGTTCTCTCCCTTTTTCCTTTCTCTGTCTCTCTGTCTCTCTTTTGCACTGCTATACTGCGCTAAATCCGTAATACACGACCGTATGTGCGGCGGAGGCTAAAGTGCGCAAGTGCGACGACGGCGACAAATCGTGCAGTCGTGTATAGTATGTATGGTGCACACAGAACACACTGCCTGGCCTGCCTGCCTCTGCCTGCGTGCACGTCTATAAAGTGCGCGCATCGAACCGGGACTAATTTGTATTTCATCACTCATACCACGGCTCGTTTTGTAGGATGCTACAACGCAAAATGTGTATTAAGCGCACACATTGTCGCTGCTGCCGTGCATGCGGAAATTCTCGTTATATAAAGATGCGGCGCGACGATGTATCGGCACAAGACACAAATCTCCATAAAACCTTTTCTTTTTTGATTACTTTTTTTTGTTGCGATGGGTTTTATCATCGTGCGCGGTTTTGTATTATACGCGCGGAGGTGCACACACATACACACGCACGTATACAAATCGTTCTCGAATCATAAAAGGATATGTAAATATCGCGTATTGTTTGTATTAAATTTTCGGCGAAGGAGGGCGTTTTCGCGGCCCAAACGAGGGCAAAAAGAAAGAAAAAAAGCACAGGAACGAGTCGAACATTCGTATGTATAATGCAAGCCATTACAATACCTGTTCGTTCGAGAGAGAGAGCCCTATCTCTTTTAATAATGCAAGCGCATCGCTGCAGCTAATTCATTTAGGATGCTTTTGACGTTAACGACGACGCGGGCCCGACCGAAACTAGTTCGACTCTCTCTCTCTCTCTCTCTCGCTTATTTACGCATGTTATATCGGTTTACATATGTATATTATATATGCACACACGCGAGTGGTGCGGAGGCTCGCGCGCGAGATAGCCCCGCATTGCATCGCTGCGAAAGAGAGGCGCCCGACATGCAATATGTATTTTTACTCCGCAGAGAGAGAGAGAGAAGTCCATTATATGCCTCGAGAAATCGTTGATATAATTAATTAAGAAAAAATGCCGCGTTCTCGAGATTTTTTTAATAGCAAAACCAGTCGAATTCCTTACGACCGATGCACGTATGCTGCTGCCGCGCGAATCATCTTCCCGCCTTTGCGGACTGCTTTTTCTTTCTCTCCGCGTCTCGCGCGCGTCTTCTTTCTCTCAGCTTTGTCGAATGTCAAGAGCTTTATTACTTGGAAAAATATACACAAAAGTGCGCGACGCACGCGAAATACTGCAGCGCAGCGCAGCACACATATACACGAGACGAGTATAGAGAAGAGAGGAGTCCGAAGGAAAGAAGTAAAGGAGTAAAGGCATCAGAAAAAAAATAAATAAGAAGAAAGGGAATCCCTTTATAGCCGCGGTGAGAATGACGCTACATTACTGCGCGCAGGCCGAATCACATGTGTGTGTATAGGTTTGTAGTATAGTTACACACGCCCGTTTGCGAAAAAGCAGCGCAAAAGCCGCGCGCAAAAAGTTTAATCCTTATTAGAGCACATAAACACGCTCGTAATGCCCTCGGTGGTGTATATCTTCGACAGTAAAAAAAAAGTAAGGAAGGATAAAAAAACATCTGCGCCGCGTAAAGTTTCGCGTACCGAAATAACTAAATTTATACCGTCTCTGTCTGTCTGTCTCTCTCTCCGCCTCGTTATCGCAATCGGAAAGTTAATTTTCGCTCTCGCTTAATAACTGTCCAATTCATTCCGCGCGCGACGGCTCGTATTCCCCGCCGCGTCTAACGTGTACAGAAAAGATTTCTAATGCGCCGTCGCCACATTTAACGATAATAATAACGAGTCGTAACGAAAATCGGAGAGAGAATTCGAAAAATTTGCACCTGCCACACCAGCGCGTAATGATCATTGTAAATAAAGATGTATAAGCGTGAGCGAGAGAGAGAAAAAGATGATACTACTCGGAGTATTTGTAAAATGAATGATTGACTAGATAAAAAGGGAGAAAAAACGTAATTTAATTAAGAACCGAAACGAGTATAACAACACCGTGTATTATATATGTTGAGAGGAGCGCGCGGCATGCACGATGATGATGCCCCGCGTATAGCGTGCCGTTGTCTCTCTTTCTTCTTCTTCTTCTTCTTGTCTTTCGTTTTACAATTTTGGCCGGAGCGGCGGCGGCTGCTGCTCTCTTTCTCTCTCTTCCTTTTTTTGCCTGCCTTGTTCGATGCTCTCTGCTCTCCTCTCCGAAGAAGTTTTTAAAAGCATTAGAGAGGCCGGTCAATCTCTGTTATATATACCGGGGCTGTATGCTTTAATGCGTGTCAGTTTTATTGGCCCTAAAAAAGCATTTCTCTCTCTCTCTTTTAACTATGCTCTAAAGTTGAATAATTAATGAGTTGTTGCATGTATACTACCCATACAACACGTTGTTGCGCGTCTTGGTGTAACATTGCGTTGTTCCTATAGGCGCGCGGATTCTCGCGCGAGCGAGCGAGCGAGCGAGCCCACGGAGGCAAAAACAAATGTCGACGAATTAATCCAATGAGCGAAATTTTGTATTTATACTTTTTGTTGTTTATTTCGCCAGGACTTTCTTTTCTGCCGAGTGTGCCAGACGAAGGTGAACCTGTTCAACAAAGTGGCGCATCAGAAGTACCTCATGTTCCTCGAGTGCGCACGCATGGTGGCCCAGAAGAGGGCCGGCGACGTGCATAAGGACACGACCATCATTCTCAACGAACTGCTCGCAGACGAGGCGTGGCTCAATCAGGTTTCGTATAATTTTTATACCTCTTACCTCTTTCTCTCTTTCTCTCTCGCGCTTGCATTTCGTCTAATTCGAAGAAACACCTTCGCGCAAATTTTTTTCCATCTCTCTCTCTTACTCGTCTTTCTCCGTTTCGTTTTATCGAGAGAGATCTCTTTGCTCTTGTTTTATTTTTATTTTTATTTTTTTCGTACTCGATGACTCGTCAAGAAAGCTTTTCTCGTGTGCTCTCGTTTCTTCTTTCTTTTTTTTTTATTTTACTCGAGTCAGTTTTCGAAAATGAAGGGAGCAAAAAAATACAGCTGCTCCACTCCGTGCATGCCTCTCTTCCGGTATTCCTTCGCTTTTGCGCACCGTGGCTCTCGTCCTCGTGCACCCGTTTTATATATACGTATATATACTCCCGAAATACTCATAGAATGTCTTTTATGTTTCACGCTTGGCTCGCGCGCGCGCAGCTCTTCAGGGACGTTCGAGCTATTTGGGCGGAGATCGACAGTTTACACGAGAAGGTGCGCAAAAAAGCTGAAAAACTCGCCGCCGCCAACGCCGCTGCTGCCGCCGAATCCGAGAATAAGCAGCAGGAGCAACAGAGTCAAGAACTGGAGCAACAGCAGCATCAGCATCAGCAGCAAAGTAATTTCCAGGACAATTTTAACAACGAAGCCGCTCAGCAACAAATGCAACAGTTGCAACAGCAGCAGCAGCAGTTGCAAATGCAGCAAGAGCAGATTCGGCAGAATCAATTACAACGGCAGCAGCTGAATCTACAGCAACGTCTGATGAACGGACTAAGCTATTCCTAGTATTTCGGATAATAAGTGCATTTTAGCCGATTTGAGCAGAAGCGTTATTTCTCTCAACTCCACCAATGAAAGTACATGTATTAAATGACTCACGTATTGCAGGCTAACCCGAGCGCGTGCGTATTGTTTCCGAAGAGCAATCATCAATTTATATCGCCTTCTTCATCCTCCACGTAATCCGATGATTCGCTTTAAAAAAAAAAAGAAAAGGTTATTGAAATAATAATAATAATAATTGCTGCAATATATCCTTAGGTACGTATGTATAAATAGGACATAATTATTACGCAGAGGACGAATTCCAAAGGCGTCGCTAGATGAAAGAAAAAAAATTGCAAATGTGTGATGATTCGCTAGTGTAATATGATTATACGTATGCGTGTGTGTAGAGAGGTAGCCGTGAAAATGAAAATTTCATTAGCGCTAAGGGCAGCATATCCAATCGATTAGCGACGTGATATTCGTATGATAATAATGGAGGTGGTACTTGTTACGTACATTATTATTTTTTTAAATGTATAGATATATTTATAAGTGCTATGCTCATAGCATTCAAGCTAGTCCACTAATCACGAGATGGCAACTATATTATAAGGCTATAAGTAAAGATACGTGCTTGTTTCTTTTTTTTTTTATATGGAAAGTTATCGTTTTCGTTTTCTTTTTGCGTAACGTAACAATTGCAACTTCCTCTCTCTCTCTCAATAGCTTAAAATGCAAAATGTATAAACGAGTATATGCATAATGATACCGGATCTTTTCTTCCACTTTATGACATGTAAGATCATGAGCCAAACGAATAATTATTATGCTATAGCAGCTTTTTTATTTCAAAGCATTCAGTAAAAAGTATATTTATGAATAACGATATTAATATTATAAATAGCAGATTATAAAAAGGTTAAATATCATTGACAATTATACCGAGTGGCAAATTATCAAGTTAAAACTTCTAAATGTAGATTTAGTAAAGATATCTTTTAGTATAATATCAAAATTATATAAGAGAATGAAAATCAAACATTTTTGATACAAATTCTTTTCTCTTCGAATCTGGATATGAAAGTAATGTGACTGTATCTTTTACATACAAAGAAAAAGCTACGTCAAAATGGGCGAGAATAATCTTGCGAATCAAATTATTGTGATACGTGTCTAGATGTTAATTATCACGATGAAATTTCGGTTATTTACTTTTTTGATATTTTGTTGTTGTTTAGTTCAAGATTTTAAATTACCGACGATCATTGAATAGTCGTAATGAAAATTATTGTATACCTTGTTTGCTCGTTTAAGTTATACAATTCATTTTTTTGAGGAGCAATAAACGAACGAATAATTTTTGATGAATTATTGAAAAAACTTGATTTTGTTCGATTAAATAAGACAAAAATTGTACAACTCTATTTTTGAATATTTTCCTACTACTTATGAAATTAATAAGTAATATAATAAAGCAATTGTTTCTTCCAATTGGTACAGTAAAATTAGTTTTCACCTTAGCTTCCACCTCGATTATTATGGCATATTCAATCATTGTAATCGTTGTTTCGACAATACGCTGATCAACATTTTTAAAACGTCAACTGGTATTATTATTTACTGTTTATAGTTTATATAGTAATTCGTCGTTTAAGTTTTAAAAATGTTCCAAGAATAATGTATGCCTGATTGAATTGAATTTTATAAATGGTGGAGGAATGTATGACAATGAGTCTGTATTTATCAAGAGAGAAATACTTTATTAAAGCGAATATGTGCATGCAAAGTCATATTCGAAAATTGTAAAAATATGTAAACAATTGACCTAGTACGTAGTGTAATTATATACGTATAAATGAAATTAAGTACGTGAGTACTCGCTATGAATTGTAATTCTATTCAAATTTTATTTTTATTTTTAAGAATTTTGATAAATATTTTTTTTAGAGAATAAATACAATAGAGGGAAAATATTTTTTTCACTGCTCGAAGTGTGAACACGGCGGAGTGAAGAATAACTAATCAATTTAAAAAAACAAAAAACAAACGTTCATACAAAAATGTAACGACGTTATAGGGTTTGTGCCATGTAATATTTTATATTGTGTAGAGAACTGCTTCCAATAATTTTTTTTTTTTGTTGCGTTCTTCTCCAAAAAACCGATTACTTCCACGGTATCGTCACTCCATAATTGATAATCATACTTGACTTTGGATGAATATTTTCATTGCTCTTCATAATCAGAGAAAGCAAGACTTGAAAGAGAAAAGATGAGTAAATTTAAAAAAAATCGTACGGCATCCAACGAAAAACCTGCACGGAAAATCATCCGCTCCGCATGCCCGATGATTTTCTCGGTTCTTCGTCATCCATTATTATTATTAAGTGTAAATTTATGTAATGTAAAATTGCGAACAACATTAATTGTTAAAACATCGTACATTTATTAGAAAAGAAAGAAACAAAAAAACGAATGCATGCCTATAGTTGTATCGCGTAAAATTTCACGTGTTGATAAACGTCTTTCCATGCATCCCAGAACAAATACACCCAATCGATTCCAATTAAAATTATAAATAACCATTATATTCAATGAATTTTATGTACTAAACGAAAAACAGATGAAAAGAAAAATGGAATTCCGAACACGTGGGAATTGTATAGCGAGATTATAAAACAAAACTATGGAATAATTTATGTTTTTATCGATAATTTTTCAATAAAATATAGAGCGAGAAAAAAGAAATTTTTTTCGTTTCAAAAAAGAAAATTGCACCGAGTCTCAATCATTCTCCTTGATCCTTGCCTCGTGCGTAAAATCGAATTTACGCGCCTCGTGTATAGCAGCCGATTCCACAATAATATCGCAGCTGGGTTGGATCATTTTATATCGCTGGAGGCGCGCAGGCCGCAGCGCATCAGTAAAAAATAATTCCACGTTTCTCCGGTCGTCGCGTTGCTGTACAGCAAAATATTGTAACAGACACCTTCATATTACACACATACGTATATTCAATGCCGTATACCTAACTATATACTATATACTCTCCTCTCTGTCTGTACTGTATGCTATATGCTATGCTGCGCGCCGAGCGAGCAGCCCAGAGAGCATAGAGCCAGAGCCTCTCAGTTCGCGTTTGTTGCCCGTGAAGGATGCCTTCTGTCAACCCCAAACTTGAAAAACAGGCCTCGACGGAGTCCGCGGACCCGATACGGCAGGCCATCATCGTGATCGAGCACAAGATCCGCAATCTCGAGAAGCGCAAGGTAAGCCGAGGGGGACTATACCCTAGACACCGCGGCTGGCATTTATTTATTTCGTTTATTGCTGCTACTCTCTCCTCCGCGATTCTCTTGTGTTTATCGCGCGCGGGGTATATAGGTACGAGTCGTCGTGTCGCGCGAGTGTTTCTCTATCTCTCTCTCTCCTCTCTCTTCTGCGTATCGGATTAATTAAAGAAGTAATTTGTTATGCTTGCGTTGTTGCACGTACATGAATTATTTACTCGGCTCGCGCGCACCCGCGTCCTCGTCCAAGTGTATACGTGTGCGTGTGTGTTGGCATTAAAATACAGTCATTATACGTTGGTGCAGCCCAACACCGGTAAAATACTCGCCATCATCTCTCGAACTTTCCGGCTTTCGGCCAACACATACATACGCACACATGCACACGCACGCAGCTGCAAACACACACGCATCCGAGAGAAAGAGAGAGCAGGCAGCAGCTCTACGGCGCGCCAGCCAAATCCAGAGTCGCACTTTATAACCCATATATATCTATATCCCATTCCTCCGCGCTGCCTGCCTGCCGTGTCGGCCATGTTTTCTTTTGTGCTTGCCTTCTCTTTCTAACTCGAGCGACCGTGCCAATCCCCATGTGCTCTCTCTTTCTCCGCCTTGGAGTCTCTATACATGATGCTATATACTACTGTACTTTATCAATGATTCGACGACGAACGTTTTTTTCCTTTGTCGCGCGTCGTCGTCGTTGTGTGCGCACTTGCACGCGTGCGGCAGCCAGACCCCGCAATGCGATCGATGGGCACTACTCGCCGTCGTCTCGAATTACGATGCACCCCGCGTCTTCGAGAGTCGCGAAACACCCGACACACGTCCACGAGGGCATTCCCGAAATAATGATAATGATAACGATGGGCTGCGACGCGATCACGACACGTTTACTCATTCATGTTTCTCTCTGTATAGGGAAAACTCGAGACGTACCGGGAGACCGTCAGTCGCGGCGGCGAGCTTCAACCGGAGCAAAAGACAGCGGTCGCCAAGTATGACGAGGTGCAGCAGACCCTCGAGATAACGCGCGAGCTTTACAAGCAGATCATCGGCATCAACAATGACTACGCCAAACAACAAAAGAAGATCGCGCGCAAGGAGGCGCTGGAGCGCGTGCAGCAGGACATCGCCAAGGTGAGGATTTGGCGAAGCTCTCTATGCCACCCCGAAATTCAAGTTTCTTTTTTTGATTCGAGGCTCACTGACAATGTCGTTTTATTATTTACATTAGGTCAAGGAGGTTCTTTTGATCCAAGACACCATGACGAATTTGGGTTTTGATGTTGCCAGAAAGGATTTCCTCGCTGGTTCCAATGGTGCCGTCAAGCTCGCTGAAGAAGACTTGAAACTTTTGGATGATTTGTATTCCGAGCTGCAACTCAAGCACGATCGTCTGGAAACTCAGCCTTCCTACATCGCTCAAGCTCAGAAGGTCGCAGAGCACTTTGTCCATATTGTTGATGGCAAGCAGCGCGAAGTTGTTGGCACCACCTATGCCAGAATCAAGGAAATCATCAATTCTGTCCATGAATGTGGTTACTTTGATCGTGTGCAGGCTGTGGAGAAAGAGGTCGAAGAGGTCACGCAGGATGTGGCCGAGATTTCAATTGCCGATGCCCAGCCAAGCATGGTCGAACCACCGCAACAACAACAACAGCAACAGCAGCAGCAGCCAGAGGAATTTGCAGAAACTAGCAAACCACACATTCCACAACCCCAACCTGCTGAAGTCATACCACCAACCATTCAAACTTTCCCTGTGCCAGTAGCTGCTATTCCAGTAGTTTCTGGTGCCGCACCGTTGGCAGCTCCAATCCCAGTTGTAGCTCCTGCACTCCACACATTACCTCAAGCATCAGTGGACTCTTCTTTCTATACCAGCACTGGAACCTTTGTACCAACTACTCAAGTACCACCACAATTCTCGCACCAACAACAGCCTCAGCCGGTGCAAGCTCAGGTTCCACCACCACAACCACAACAGCCACCCAGAATCAACGATGTCATTGGACCAACGACAAACTTCTTCTTCCTCCAGGAATCGGAACTTGATACACCAGAGAACAGCCCACCAACAGTTACACAGGTAGTTTCACCTGTAGTCTCGCACATTCCTCCAGCGGCTACGGTCGTAGCTGCTGCTGTCTCTCTAAATGCTCCAATTCCCACGCAGACCTTCACAAACCAGTCATTTGCTGCGCACGTCGTAACTACTACACATCCGGTAAAATAGTTGCTTTTAAACATTTAGTTTGTTGTTTCATCTAAAGGCTTTGTAGAATTTTCATGAGACTTATATATAAATGTTTTCCATTTCAGCAGGTGATTTATCAACAACAGCCACCAGCAGAAATCGCACCACGTCTGCCCAGTTTTGGCTCAGCGGCAGCAGCACTCCCCCAGCAGCAGCCGCAGCCAATGCCAATATCCATTCCAACCAATGTGCAGTTCACTCAACAACAACCCAACCAGTCGTATGAGCCAACAACTATAAACGAGTCAGCTCCTCAAGAAAAGGAAGACACTAATGAGTTCTCCATGGTATATGTAAATGAAGCGGACGTCGTCGTGAACAAATTCGTTGATTTCGGTGCAGAGAAGAAGCAGTTCGAGGATGTTCTTCATATTCACATTGAAGAGACGGAGAAATTGCACCAGCAATCACAAATGCAAAACCCCGAAACAAGTTGGGCTGAACAAGCTCAGCGTACTAACAACATCAGCAGTGGTAACAATAACGCTAACAACGGTAATAATGGCGGAGGATACAGAGGCCGTGGCAGAGGAAGGGGTAATTCAAACGGCTATGGTAACAATCGTGGACGCGGAAGTTATCAACAAAACGGTCAGAGAGGTACGTTCATGTCTTATTCAAATGTATTAATCGGATATGGTCTACAAAAATTGACCAGCAAAAATTCTCCTGTCAAACTATTATCCAGTTTACGTATAAGCTCGTAAGAGCACTTGTAGTCTTAAATAAGCAAAGAAATATTTCCCGATTGAGGTGTCATTGAATTGTTTTTATCTTTTGATTAATTTTTCATTATCATCTGTTTTAATCGTATCAAACTATCCTTCGTTCAAATGATATCGTAAACAAATGACTAACGTATTTGTCACTTCTGTGCAGGTAACGGCTCGTACTATCGCAACAATGACAACAATTATCAACAAAACGGCTACCAACAACGCAACAACTGGCAACAGTCTGGCGAAAACAACGGCAGCAACAACGGTGGAAGCGTTAGCGGTGGCGGCAACAACGGAGGTGGATACCCGTTCAAGCGCACGTCGAGCAACAACGCGTCGCGAGGAGGTGCACCCGGCGGTGGACCACGCAACAACACCGGCGAGCGCTCCGCCATGGATCGTCGCTCGGGCAACCAGGGCCAGGGACAGTACCGCACGGGTGGCGGCAACAATCAGCGAGGCGGCCAGGGCGGCGCCAATCGCATGAACTACTCTAACCGAAACAAGACTCAACAAGCGCAAAACTAAGAAGGGCAAAGAAGAAACCCAATTTAGGCCCCTCTAAGGAATGTCTAGATTGAAGTTTAAGATCTAAGTAACATATATTAATACACTTTTTGAATTTACCATCGAGCGAACTGAGAAAAAAACCTACAATCAATGTTATGCTTTTCAACGAATTCAATTCACGGTTAATTTTGAATTTTATCCAAGTTAAGCGGGAGAGCTAAGAGGGAGAGAGAGAAAAGAGAGAGAGAATACAAAAAAAAAAAAAAAACCCAGAGCTGCGTTGAGCGTTGTCCGTTGTAGAAATATTTGTATTAAATATATGAACTAACACGTGTATATATATTTATACTAGAAATCTCGCGCGATATGCGAGTGATTATCTGCTACTTGTAACTGTGTAGAAATACACTTGACTAATTCTTAAATAAAATCGATTTAAGAATCGAGTGGACTTTTTCTGAGTTTTTTTGTTTTATTTTTTAATTTATCTTGTTCAATAAAATAAATTAAAAATGAAATTTTTTTTACAATTTTTTTTAAACCATGAGTATTGTAGACAAACGTGATTTATAAACTAAAGTATTATCGTTTGTTCAAAAAACAATACTTCTGGATATATGAGAACTTTCCCGTTATTAACTTGGATGAGTCAACATTTGACACGAATTGTGATGCGCGTGACTAGCTTTACATTTGAGTGTATTATATAGCTTTTTTGAATATTGTGTTTCATAAGAAAATTACATGTATATCGGGCAATTAAAACAAGCTTGCAGAATCGTCGATGTTAAGATACGGAATTATGAAAAACGTGATTAGCCGAATCTTCAATTAACTAAATAATGTTGAGAAATCCACCATTAATTGTGCTAAGCTCTAGTTGTGTTGTGACAGAAGGCAGTTTTCACTGGGCAACAACAGCTGATCCAAGTTAGATCACTATAAAAACTAAAAAACAAACTTAACTTCAAACAAAAAAAAGAGAAAAGACAAAAAAATTTATAACTCAAAACTACAACCAAACAAAAACAAACAAAAAATTACAAAAAATTCAAAAAAAAGAAAAAAAAACAAATATGATGAACGAAAATACCATTACGCGCATTTGTATTGATTACACGCTGTGCTATAAGGTGTACTCGATAAAATATTTAAGTTTTTTTAAGGATTGATGAAGCAGAGACTCACGTTTGCTCGCTATGGGCCCCTAGTGTTAGACGAGATATCGGAAAACGGTTGGCCTATACATGAGATACAATTATTAACGTGTATTTGTGTGGATAATAGTGCATTTTCTCAGGATGTTGAACAGCATTGATTAACATGTGTCAATATCTTCGTATATACGTTCGAGAGACTTTTTTTTTAAAATAGTTTTAAGAATTTACTTACAATGTGTAACAAAATGTATCTTCGTGTACACGTCATTTCCTAGCTCGTGTAAAAAAGAGAATTCAATTTTCTCTCTGCCTTGTCAATCTTTCTTTTATATTTATGTTTAATTAAGGTCAGTGACTCAAATTAGACAAAAACATCTGTATAACTTTCGTGTTGCGACTCGATGTTTTTTATTAGATATTTTTTTTATTGATGATAAAAAAACTAAAAAAACTTGGAGATCAATAGGGTCAAACCCATTTGGTTTTTCTCGTTATCTTTATACATACTTATCAATTGTTAATCAAAGTCAAAGAAATACATTATCAATAATTCTTTTCTGTATTTAATTCAATTACATCGAAAATAAACGTCTTGATATTGATAAAAAAAAAGACAAATTTACCTTTTTTGAACCCAATTTTATACCACAATTTAATCGATAGAATATGATTGGAAAACATAAAGGTAAGAATGCAACTTCAACACTGATCATCTATCTGTCCGCTGATTACTCTATAATTAGATTAAATAGTAAATGTCATCTTTTATTAACAAATTAAATAATTATAAACTCATGAAAACTTCAATCAGTCACGTCTTTATTTTAAATTAGACTTGATTATGTAAACTTATAATTTATTAGTACTACGTCCCAAAGCATAGTATAAATAATAATAACAAAACATGATTTATATAGGACTATGTCAATAAGGATACAATAATTACGATACACTTTACACAAAAGTATTTCCATTCTTACGCATGATTAATAGTTGATAATCTATATCCATAAACTTATATGAATCAGATATTTTTCATACAGCATAATTAATTAAACAATATTTAAACCCATATATAGAATATAATTTCTGTGGAATATACAATAGTTATCAACACAAATTCAAACACATATATGTTATATAGTAATCTTTACAATAATAAATACACAAATCTGTTGGCGCTTATAAGGTCGAGCATTAATTTCTCTTAATAACTTTTTCTTACACTCATTGATTTCATTTTCGTCATATACATAGCATTTTTTGTAGTAGAATCGTTCTTTCGTGCATTTACCAAACATACACGATGCTCCGATGCTGATTGCACTATTTTAGCGATCGGAAATTCATTTACTCACTCTATATTCTACTTTTACATAAACGTAGGGCACATAGGTAAAAATAAAGCTATTTTTCTTTCTTCGTGTTAGGATCAACAAAAATATTTAAGCATCGTCAACAGCAAAAAAAAAAAATAATATAATTATAGAAAAAAAAAGATTTCTAATAATATTCTTATGCACATGACAGAAACGATGAGTAATAAAAATATATATAAAAACTCAGCTTTCTCTCAGCATCATAAAAACCATTGGTAAAATAACGCTAAAAGGATTGATTTATCTTTCAAAACAAACAATAAACACATCTTTTTATAGTTATATTATAATTTTTACGACTTGGAGTGCTTCGGTTTCTTTCTGAACAGACCTCCGAACATGTTGTTGCTCTTCTTGTAATCTTTGTCCTTGCCGCGAGAATTGAAGCTGTGCTCGCTTTCGGAGCCGCTCTCGGAGGCGCGTCTGCCGACACTGCCGTCCACCATCGAGATGCTCTGCGGTGAAGGCGAAATGTTCTGCTGCGGTGGCGAGGCCATCGGCGGCGCCACGTACGGCGGCAGCGACGTGGGTCTACCACCTTGGAACGTGGTCATTGGATGCTGGGCCGGTATCGGTCTCGCATTAACTGGAAGATTGCCGTAAGCTGCAAATGAAAAAACGAGTTTTGTCTTCTTTACATCAAGATTACATCGAGATTCGCGAGGCGAGTGCAATTGAGAAAGTGAATTATGCTGTGCGCACAAAAAGACAATTGTGTAGCGAAATGCATGAAACGCAAAAACAAAAACGAACAACTAACCATTGTCATGTGGATTATTCCAATGAGCAATTTTGTTTGATGGTGGCGGAGCAGTTTGTGGCAATGGGGGTACTATTTCTAGAAAAAAATAAAATGCAACGAAAAACAAAACATGAGTGACAGTGACAAGAATGATGTGCTTGCTAAAAATCATGATACGATTTCTTATATCATGGTGTGATAAAAGTCATAAAAGAATTGGAACAATCATTTTACTGGCAGTTCGAATACCTTGATGTTGGATGTGATGGAGGGTGGGATTGTGATCGTTATGATGAGGCGATCTATGCCAATTACCGTCATTTAAATACGTCGTGTTCCCATTCAGGTTCATGTTACCGCTGCCCGGTGCGTACGACTGCGGTCGCTGCTGATTTCCATAAAGATCGACATCTGTGGAAACAATCGTCGCGCAGACGCCGCGCCATCGTGAGATGAACATTTTATACACAAATACAAATACAATAATAAACAATCACAGATGAAAAATGCTTAAAAATTCGAAAATTACGCACCATTGATTCGTCTGATCGGCATGTTGTCAAAGCTCGGGGATCTAGCCGGGATCGGTGGTGGGGCGGCTCTCGGTGGAATCGGTGGCTTGTCCACCGGATGATTCACGTAGTGACTCTCCTGCTGGATGTGTTGCTGCCTCGCTTGAGGCGACATGCGGGTCGGATGCTGCTGCTGCAAGTACATCTGCAGGAACTCTTTTTGGGTCTGGCTGTCAATGTTTTGCAGCTGCTGCTGCGCGGCCGATCTCGAACCGACGGGACCGGCCTCGAGGCGCTTCTTGTTCTGCATCTGCTTCTGCTGCAACTGCTGCTGCTGATGAAGTTGCTGCTGCTGTTGTTGCTGTTGCAGCGGCGAATGATGCATCTGCATCTGTTGATTGTCGTTTTGCGCCTTGTTCGGGGTGGTGACGACGACGTCTCGCCTGATGACGGAATTCTTGCGCTCCATCTCGGGCGTCGAGGCGTGCGAGCTGCCGGTCGACAGCGCGTCCTCCGGGTGATCGCGGCTCGCCAGCGTAGACTGTTGATTGGCATTGAAGTTGTCCTTCTGCGAGTCGTCGTAGCTCATCAGCTGCAGACTCGGCGGCAGCTTGGCGTGGAACGATATCTTGTTCACCCAGTCCTCCATGTCCTGCTTGCTCGAGGTGAGGAAGAGGAATTCCGAGCCGTCGGTGCACCTCAGCCGGAAGACGTTCTTGCGCTTGGTGTAGTCCTCGGCGCGCTCGCAGGTCGCATTGAAGATGTTGATGGGCGCGGTGGCGGCCTTGCTCGCCTGGAAGTCCTCGATGTCCTTGAAGAAGCAGAGCAGCTGGCCGCACAGCACCGTGTAGTAGGGCTTCCAGGAGCGCACCGCGGCCTTCTTGCCGCCGCTCTGCAGCTCGTGCTTGCGCTCGAGCACGCCCTGGATCTCGACGGGCGGCAGCGAGTCCACGTTCTCGATGCGCTGATGCTTGCGGAAGCTCTGGGTGCGCCGGCGCGTCGTGAAGCTCGGCGTTCTCTTTGGTTTCTTCGTGTCGACCTTCATGCTCTCGGCGCGCTTGATGTTGTCGGCGGCCCCGCCGCTGCGACGCAGCCGATCGCTCAGCATGTGGCTGAGGCTGAGGCTGCCGTAGCCGGACTTGCCGCTGGCCGGCTGCGCGTTGTTCTGCGCCGCCACGAGGTCGTTGTTGTTGTTCTTGCTGGGCGATCGGTTGTTGACGTTGCTGGCACTGTTCACGTCGTGGCGTTCGTCGTAGTTGCCGTTCATCTCGTCGCGCGAGCTCGCGTGGCGATGCGGACCCTCGACGTAACGCTGACGGTCCTCCTCGCGCTTCCGCTCCTCGGTGATGCGCTGCACCTCCTTGCGCTTGCGCTCCTCCAGCCGCTGGCGCTCGACGCGCTCCTTCTCGGCTTGACGGGCAGCGAGCTCGGCCTCTTGCTGCTTGAGGAACGCCTTCTCCAGCAGGGTGATGCGCTTGAGCGCGTTGAAGCGCTCCTCCTGCGCCTCCACCGTCTTCTCGAAGTCCTGATGCTTCATGATCAGCTCCTCGACTTGGGGGATGGAGTCGCCGAGTTGCTCGTCGCGCAGCATGGGCTCTCTGCTGACGAGCCAGTTCTCCAGCACCTCGGCGTCCCTCTTGAAGGTCTGCGTGTCGAGATTCTGCTCGTAAATGATCTTGCGCTTCTGCCAGGTCTCCTCCAGCACTCCGCTTCTCTGGCGGAGTATCGAGAGCTTCTCTTGGATCTCCTTGCCCAAGAAGTGGCCCTGCTGAACGAGCTTCTGGCCGTCCTCGTAGAATTTGCCGAACGCGTCGTCGTGCGTGTCGATCTCGGCCCTGTACTCGTTGTGACGCGATATCAGCGCCTCGGCGCCGGCCACGTCGCGCGCCAGCTCGGGCGCCGTCACCTTGGCCAGCATCTCGTTGATCCAGGAGATGAGGTCGCGATACTCGTCGAAGTAGGCCTGCAGCTGCTCAGCCTGCTCGAGCTTGCTCTTGCGCTGAGCAGCCTTTTCCAGCAGCTCGTTCCAGGCCTCGTCGACCTGCTCGTGTTTGACGGCGATGTGCTCCGTCGCGTCGGGGAATAGACCCGCCAGTCGCGAGGCTTCCTCCAGCACCGACTCGACCTGCTCCTTCACGGCCTTGAGATCGGTGTCGAGACCTTGATGCTTGCGCACGAGCGCCTTGATCGTTTCCAGGTCGTGCGCGTACTCGTGATCGCTGCCCAAGCTGGCCTCCTTCTCCTGGATCCATGAGATCGTCTCGTCGGCGGTACGGTCGAAGGTGTGTACTTGCTTGGCGCCCGCCAAAGCCTCCTGCCTGGCGTGAGCCAACTCCTTCAGATCCTCCCACTGCTGCTTGGTCTCGTCGATCTTCTGATGTATCTTGCCGCTCTCGGGATTCTTCTCCTCGATCAGCTTCTGGCCGGCCTCGATGATGCCGGTCATGCGGTTCTCGCTGCTTATCAGGCTCGACATGAAATTGTCGAACATCTGTATGAGCAGCTCGACGTGCTCGACGTCCGCACCGTAGTCCTCGGACGCCGCGATCGTCGTCTGATCCAAGATCCACTCGATCACTTGGTCGGCCTGCATGATGAATCTGTGATACTTTTCGCTCTCCAGCAGTCTCTGCGATCTCTTCTCCTTCAAGTTCTGCAGGTCTTCGTACTTGTGCTCGATCTCTGTCATTTTGTAGGCGATGTTTTTGCTGTCGAAGTGATGCCTCTCGACCAATCCCTTCGATAACTTTTTCAGATTCTCAACCGTGCCGGTGAAACCGCAAAGATCGCGCTCGACTCCTTCGAGTTTTTTGAACAACGACTGCACCGAGTCCTCGTCCTTGCCGTAATCGGACGAGTTGAGGAGTGGCTGCTTCTCTTTGATCCATTGCTCGGCTTCCGAAGCTTCGGCGTAAAACATCTGGGACTCGACCGCGTCCAAAAGTCGCAGCTTTCGAATGCTCGCCAAATCCCGTAGATGCAGCAGCTTCTCTTGCAGCTCCCTCGATAGGGCGTCGATCTTTTCCGAGGCGAAGTGACCGCTACGAACCATAGCGGTGGCTCGGCTGGCCAGCGACGAAACCACGGGCTCGCGTGATATGAGCTCGGCCTCCAGGGCGTGATGTTTCTTCTGGAGCCTCTGCACGGTGGTCAGCGAGCTCCCGAGATCCTTGCTGGCCGCCAGGATCTCCTTTTCCGACAGCCAGTGAAGCTCGTCCTCGACGTCGCGCGCGAACTGGTGCAGCAGCTTGGCGTCTTCCAGATTGTCGCGGCGTATCTGTATGGGCTCCTGCAGCCCGTGATACCTGGCTATGGTCGCATCCGCGCGTTCCTTGATCTCGTCGCGCATGAAGTGCTGTTGTCGCTGGAACGTGGCCGCGGTCTCCTTGATGGATTCGCAGGCCTCGTTGTGGCTCATGACGTCGTTCTCCAGATTCGTGTGCCGCTTGAGCAGATGTGCCACCGTCGACAGATCCTTGCCGTGATCCTCCGACTGCAGCTGCGTCTCGATCTCGTCGATCCAGGCCTCGAACTCGTCGAGCGTGCGGCTGAACAGCAGCGCCTGGTAGGCGTCGTCGAGCCGAGTCTTCTTGAGCTTGCTGGTCTCCTGTAGCAGCTCCCACTCGGCCTCGAGCTCGTCCAGGCGAGCCTGTATCTCCTTGGACGCGTAGTGATTGCCCGCGACCAGGGCCTCGCCCTCGCTCGTCACCGACGACACTCGGCCCTTGTTGGCCGACAGCTCGCTCTCGAAGGCCGCGTGCTTCTGGATCTTGCTCTGCAGATTGGTCGCGTCGCGGTAGTTCTCGTCGCTGGCCACCTGCTGCTTCTCGTGCAGCCAGCCCTCGACCTCGAGCACGTTGCGCAAGAACTGATGCAGACGACGGCTCTCGGCGAGCATGGCGCCCCGGCTCTCGATGCTGCTCTTGAGCTTGTCGCGACGCGAGCACACCGCGGCCAGACGCGACTCGATGCTGGCCGCGTCCGAGTGGCCCTCGGACAGCACGACCCGGGCGAACTTCTCGAGCTCGTCGATGCGCGACAATTGTGGTATCAGCATTTTCTCGAAGTCCTCGTGCTTGCGCATGAGCTTCTCGACGCTCGACAGCGACTCGCCGAGGTCGTCGTTGTTCAGGAACGCCTCCTTCGACGCCAGCCAACCGTCGGCCTGATTGGCCTGCTCGCGGAACAGCTGTAGCTGATGCGCCTGGTTGAGTTTCTGCTTGCGATTGTACCAAGCGTCGTTGAGCTGTTGCTGCAGCTTCTGCAAGTGATTCAGATTCTCTTGAATATTTTCACCCAGCGGTATCAGCTGCTTGCCGTGCTCCTCCAGAGCGCGAATGGTCTTTTGTCGGCCGTCGATCTCGGCCTTGCGCTCTTGGTGGAGCTCGAGCAGCGCCTCGGCCTCGGATATGGTGGCCGGCGCTTCTACCTCGTTCATGCGTTTGATCGTCTCGGTTACCCAGCTCTCGAGCTCGCGCAACTCGTTGCGGAATTTGTGCAGCTCGAGCGCCTGGTTCAAGCTCGTGCGACGCTCGGTCGTCAGGCGCTGCAGCTCGTTCCAATTGGCATCGAGCTCCGACAGCATGGCGTTGATCTGAGCAGCTTTCTCCGGATACTTGTGCGACAACTCGCGAGCTTCCACGTGATGTTGTTCCAATTTCTCTTCGATAGCCGTCATATCGCGTTCCATGGTTTCTTGCTTTCGCACGAGTTGCTCGACGCCCGCGAGATCTTTGCCGACGTCGTTGGTGTTCATAACCATGGATTTTTCGACGACGCGTTGATTGGTGTCGTCGATATCGCGATTGAACAGATGTATCTCCAAAGCACCTCCCAAGGTTTCTCTGTAAGCTCCCAATGCACCCTGCAGACCTACCCACTTCTTGTTAAACTCGTCTCTTCTCTGCTGAATGGCTTTCGTTTCTTTGTCTTTTTCCTGGTTTATCAGTTTATCGGCGAGCTGATTGATTTTATTGATGCGCTCCTCGTCCACTCTCATGTCACTGTCTACGTCGTCGAGTTTTCTTTGAAGACTCAGGCAATGCTCGTAATCTTTGCCGACTTCGCCGGCTTGTATCATCATCTCTTTGTCGCGTATCCAAGCCTCGATCTTTTCTATTTGACTGTTGAATTCCAAGATGTCTTGAGCTTCCTCGAGGCCTCGGCCACGGTTTTCGGACTCTTCGAGCAGTTTTGTCCACGAAGACATTAAGTGATCGAGCTGTTCGCGAATTTCGTCGCTGAGCGAGTGTTTTTTCGCCAGTAACATTTCGCCCTTGGTATTGATATCTATTATTCTGCTCTGATTGGCAGTCAATTCAGCTTGGAACGCTTGATGTTTTTGCAATTTTTTGATTTTGTCGTCTAAACTCGGCCCTTGTCCCTTAGCAGCCTCGGCTTCCAGTTTCTTTTGACGCTCTCCGATCCAGCTTTCAGCTTCAGCTACGTCTCTGGTGAACTGCGCGTGCAGCAAGCTCGCCTCCAAGCGCGTCTTTCTCGCGTCGCACAAGTCACGAATTACGTCTCGTCTCTGAACCACTTCGTTCAATCGGCGAGCTATGGTGCGCGATTCGAAGTGATGTTGGGCGAGCAACTTGTTGCCGTGCTCTTGCAGAGCCGCCAACTTGTCTTCTTGCGTGAGCAAGAGTTTCTCGAATTCGCTGTGTTTCTTCACTTGAGCGTCGACTTCCTCGACCGAGACGCCAAAATTGTCATTACTGAGCGCAGCTTCTTGTGTCGATGACAAATTGTCAAGCTGCTTGGCATCGCGCAAAAAGAAGTGCAAATCGATCAGTTGATCCAGATAAATTTTTTTCTGTTGCCAGGACGTATGCAATTTTTGGCGTTCGTTCAAAAGTTGAGTGCATTTTTCTTCAACCTCCTATGTATTCGGTTTTGAAAACTTTATGAGTAAACAATTTTTTTTTCCAAAATCTCTAATTTATTAAAATACTTACACTAGCAGCATAGTGTCCAGTTTGTACCATTGCTTCTCCGAGGTCCATAACTGAACTGAAGGTATCCTCTCTAGCTTCTATTTCTCCTTTCAAAGCGTCATGTTCGGCTTTGAGAATTTGAGCACTGGCAGCATCACGTACATTGTCTTGCGTCGACATGGTAGCGCACAATCCCGAAATCCAGTTAGTTAAGTCTCGTGCCTACAAAAGATAAAAAATAATCAGACGATGTAAAATAAAATCGTCAAGGATCGTAAAAAAAAAAGAAATGGACATTGGCATACCTGAGCGAGGAATCTCTGCAAGTCGCAACTGGCTTGCAGTTGATCTCTGCGATGAGCCGATCTTTCTCTCAGCTCCTCCCAATTTGCCAAGACGATCTTTTGCTGACGCTCGATGTGAGCCGCATTATTTCCTGGATACAAAACTTGCAGTCTAGCGGAATCCTCGACGAGTACTTGCAATTGCGCCTCGAGCGCTACCAAGTCGTTTTCGAAGCCCTCGTGGCGTCGGATCAAGGCCAGGACTGAATTCAAATCGCGACCGAGCTCCTCGGGTAGAGCGGCTTTTTTCTCTTGGATGCGCGACAGAGCCTCGGCTACGTCGCGATGGAAACGGTGAATTTCACCGGCAGCTTGAAGACGTTGCTCGCGATTGCGCACGAGCTTCAGGAGGTGCTGCCAGGACTCGCTGTCATGACACAGAATTTTTTTATTAATTCAAGTTTTGTGATCAATCAAATTGGCTAAAGCAACGAACTGACTGATTGATGAAAATTTCGCAAACAAAACCATTATAGTAGCAATAACAATAATAATAATCATGATAATAATAATAAAGAAAATGCGTGACAGCTTGATGAATCGAGAAAAATTGTTAGATTTGGTTGCATTAAAATAAATGTTAATGCGATGTTCAAAGCCTCAAAGAAATCGTAAACACCCAGGAGACTTACCAAATTAATTTATGTCTAAGATTCACCTGGCGCACCGGATCATCCTCGTCATTTCTATATTTGCATTTTATTACGCAAAAAAAATGTTGTTAGTTTAAACCCACTACAACCTCTATTCCTTAGAAACTAAATTACGAAGACCCATGCACATCAAAGTTTGTGTAAAATAAATCTCAATTTTAAAAGAGAGAAAAAAACCATTCCAAACACCAGAAAAGAATGAAAAAAAATCGAAAAAAACGCACACTGCCAAGAAATGAAAGCCAACCGGTCTTGAAACTCACCCAAGTTGTTCTTGTCTCTTTTCGATGTCCTGAATGTAAGGACTCTCGTTGGCGATGAGCTTTTTAGCCAGCACCTGGCACTGATTGAATCTCTCCGAGCCAGCCTCGATTCTGTGCTTGAAATCGTTGAACTTGGCCTGCAGCAAGAGCAGATGCTCGTAATCCTGGCCGTAATCCTCCGAGGCGGCGGTCTGTTCCTGCTCCTTGATCCACTGCTCGAGTTCGCGACTCTCGAGGAAGTACTCGTGCCTGTACATGCTCTCCATGAGCCGCTGCTGCCTGAGCACGGCGAGTCGCTGCAGAGCGCGCACCTGTTGGGCTATGGCCTGTTGCTTGTTGGCAATGGACTTGGAGTCTGGGTGCTTCGAATTGATCATCGAGGCGGCGGTGTTGCCCATCTCCGTGACGATGCCGTTGTAGGTGTCTATTTCGAGCTCCAACGCCTGCAAAATCGTGGAAAATTGGTACATTCTGGTCAAGGTCGCTCTTGCAAAGCATCGCGAATTGCATAATAATTCTCGCGGGTTACGATCGCGGTCTGAACTTGAAGTTATAAATATTCGCACTATGATACACTTACTTTGTGTTTAGTGAGCAGTTTCGTGGCGGCGTCACGATCGCGCCCGTAATCCGTCGAATTGAGCACGTCGTTCTTCTCGACTAACCAGCTTTCGACTTCACCGGCTTCGAAGAAGAATTCTTGGGCTCGTAGTGACAAGTCCAGTGCGTGACTGCGCTCCGTACATTTGTTGTGTAAATCTTTCCATTCTGCTTCTAGTGTATTACACAGTTCAAGTATCTAGGAACAGATTATACAAAATTAGTTCGATCTCCAAGCATGAAAAATAGTAACAACAATTATCAGAAGCTATTATGAAAGTTACTCCAGTTGTTCTGGTGCTAGTGTAATAAAAATGCAACAAGTGAAATGCCATTCTCTGAAATTAAATGATTAAATAATTTTGAACACAAAATAAAGCTAAAAACAGTGTAAAATGTGAACGAATACAAATTTTTAATTCAAAAACATTGCACGATGTGAAGAAACAATTTTCATAAAATAAAACACACAACAATAACACGCGACATGGTTTTCATCGATCCTTACCTCGGACCAACCAACAGATGAATAAGTGGCCCAACTGTACAATGAAATTCATACAACTAGTCAAACGTTGAAATATTTTGAAAGAATTTTATTCGCGTAAAAATATATCATTTGTTACTTGAGCAATTTTTCATTCGAGTGGATTATTGAAAATAAACTGTACCTGTTTCTGTTCTGGATGAGATTGATCGATGAGAGTCTGACCAAAAGCTAAAGTTTTCATGATCATCGGTTCGTGACCTTGAACTTCAGCCTCAAATTTCTTGTGTTTTTTGTACAGGGACTGAGTTTGATGAAGATTTTGTCCCATCGCTGTGGAGGTTGCTTGCGGCAAATGGTCGTTTATCCATTGACGTTCGGCATCAAGTTCGAATCCAAATTTGTGGAATCTCAAACTCTCCTCCAGAGCTTCGCGCCTGCGTTTGGCTGGCTCCTTCAAACCTTGGAATTTCTTTTGCGTCTCTTGGCTGGTTTTTAAAATATTCGGTGCATCGAAATGGCCTTCGTGGACCATTTCTTGACCCATCGACACGAGGTCGTTGACTTTCTGTTCCCATTGGTTTAACTTTGTCTCGAGCATTTGATGTTTTTTCAGCAGATCTTTGCAACTCCTCAAATCTTTGCCAACTTGTTTGCTAGCTAACGAAACGTCGATCTCTTCCAGATCTTGACGGGCGTCATCAATGATACGATTGTAACCGTGCTGAGCAGCGGCCTGTCGTAGACGTCTGCCTTTTTCCATCGATATTGCGACTAATTGAGCCCACTGCTCATTCAAATCTTTCAAAATATTTCCAACATCTTCCAAGCTGCAAAATAATATTTTCGATTATAGAATTACATTTTATACGCGAATTCGAAACTTAAAATCCGTCGATACATACCGATAGTTTTTTCCGGAAATCAAATCTTTTCCATCGTTGTTAACCGCCCTCAATTGACCCTCGTTAGCTCTCAGCTCTCTTTCAAAAGCGTCGTGGTTTTGAAGCTTTCTCTCCAAGTTGTTCAGATCTCTGTAAGTCTCGTCAGATGCAGTTTTCATTTTATCGCTCAGCCAATCTTTCAGATCATCGCATTTGGCGCAGAATTGCTGATACTGTTCGGAAGCCTTCAACGCAGCCTCTCTTCGTTTAGCTGCTTTCTTGACATTGGCTCTACGCGCCAAAACTTGATTGCGTTTCTCATTGATACTGTGGAAAAAAGTTTTATTTGAAATTGCTATGTCAAAGAATGCATCGTTGAGCGTCAGTAATTACACTCACTTGTGTTTGTCATAATGATCTTGAGCTATCAGTTTATCCGCGACGTCGCTGAAAGTTTTCAGTCTGTCGTCCTGCGCCTGAAGAGTATTATCGAATTTCTCGTGCTGCTTCAGCAACGCCTCGACGTCGTCCAGCGACTCGCCCAAATCGTCGAATTCGAGAAAAGTAGCGTGTGAACTTGTTGTGGCATCGATCTGATCCGCTTCGCGATTGAACTGTTGCAATTCCAAGCACTGCTCGAGCCAGGCCTCCTTGCCTCGCCATTCGGATTTCAGTTTATCGTACAAACCGTGCAGTTTGTCGTAGCGTTCTTTGACCTCGTTGTTATTTGCATTGCGAATGAGCAATTGTCCTCCCAAAGCTTCGACTTCGCGGAATCTGTAAAAAAAAATCAAGAACAAGGTCAGAGCTTCGCTGAGAGAAATCTTAATGGTTTCGTCGAAAAAAAGTCGTAAAACTCACTCGTCCTCTTTGGTTTTGATCTCGTCGCCAAGCTCGACGTGCTGCTTTATCAATTTCCTGGCTGTGGCTATATCTCTGACGGGCTCCACGACCGCCATGACCTCGAGCGTGTCGTTGGCCCAACCGATGAGGCTCTTGGTGCTGTTCATGAAGATCTGCTGGCCGACCGCGTCCTCCAGTCGGCTTCGCCTCTCCATGGCTTTGCGCTGGACCTTGTCCCACAGGTCGCGTATCTCGTTCTGTCGCGCGTTCACGTTGGCCAGCTCGTTCGGATACGTGCTCTTGACGCTGTTGGCGAGCAGATTGACCTTGCGCACCTTCTCCTCGACCGGGGCCAGCTCTCGCTCGAGATTCTGATGCCTCCTCTGGAGCGCCTGGACCGTCTTCAGGTCCGGCCCCAGTTCCGCCGTGTCGAGCTGCGTTATCTTTTCCAGCATCCAGTCGTGCGCCTCGTCGCAGGTGCGATTGAACAGCTCGACGCTGGAGGCGCCCTCCAGGCTCTTCTCCTTCTGGGCCTTCAGCCAGTTCAGGTGCTCCCATTGCTGGTGTATGTGTTTCTGTCTGGCTCGGACCTTGTCCAATTGGCTGTGTCCCTGCTGGATGAAGTCGTCGACCGACGCGTCGATCGCCTCGATCCTCTTGCCAGAAGCCGACAGATCGGTGAGGAATTTCTCGTACTTCCTCCTGGCCGCCTCGACGTTGTCCTTCGAGTCGTCGGTCTTCAGCATCTTTTCACGGTCCTTGATCCACTTCTCGAAGTCGTCGCACTCGCGATAAAATCCATAGAGCCTGATCGCGTCCTCGAGGAGGGCGTGTCGGCGTGTCGCCAACTCCTGCAGCTGTCCGTAGGTATCGTTGATGGCCTTCATCCGTTTCTCCAGATTCTCGCTGTCGCTCGGGCAGGGTCTCTTGGCGGGCTTTACGGCCGATCTGACCGATTTGACACGGCGCACAGGCACCACCTGTCTCACCATTCGCGTCCTCTTGACTCGCTGCGTGACCTGTACACGCTCGGGTTTGCGGACTTGAACCTGAATGACTTTGGGCTCGATCTCGCGTACGTACGTCGCGGGTACGAAGCCATCGGTGCCGTCGGACTTTCTCACGCTCCACCAGTCCGGATTGGTCTTGTTGAGCAGCAGCATGATCTCGCCCTTGGTCATGATCATGCCCTGGCCGCTGAACGGATAGAGACTCCGCACCTGGGGCACCAGTCTCTCCTCCAGCACTATCTTTGGCTCGATGCGTTCGACCGTCTCGTCCACCCACTCGTCCTGGGGCACCAGTCGCACCTCCTGCGTCCAGTCCTCTTGCTCGACTTCGGCCACCGGCTCGACTTGGGCCTTGTTCTCGAACAGGTCCACCTGCAGCGCGGACACTCCGGCGGCCTTCAATCGCTCGGCTTGGGCGTTGAGCGACTGCAGATCGCCGCGATAGGCGTTGAGCTCGCCCTCGAGGTCCTTGTGTCGCTGTAGCAGAGCCTGGGCCGACGGCTCGTCGACCCCGTAGTCCTCGGAAGCGACGAGCGCCATCTTCTCCTTCATCCACGAGTCGGCCTCGTTGGCGTCGGCGCAGAACTGCAGAGCCTCGCCGGCCTCTTCCAGCTGCTTCTTCCTCAGAGCCAGCAACTCCTCGAGGACTCGCCAGTGCTCCTGCAGCGATTCCAGTCTGTTCTCGATCTCCAGAGAGGACGGATGCTGCTCCGTGACGAGCCGCTTGCCGGCCTGGCACAGCTGCTCGGACTTGGGCCGGCGCGTTTTGGCCTCGTCCTCGAGCGCCTTGTGTTTCTGCTGCAGCGATATGAGAGCGCGAAGATCTTTGGCCAGTATACCGGCGCGACAAATTCGCTGACGGTCGACCAGCCACGACTCCTCGTCCTCGTGATCCTGCAAAAACTGGAAGAAGTTCCTGGCGTCCTCCAGCCTAGCCTTGCGCTCCTTGCTGTACTCGCCGAGCTGTCCGTAGGCCTCGTTCAGCTGCGTCAGCTTGACGTCCAACAGCTGCGACTCCTTGACGAGGATCGGATGCTGCGGACTGGTGGTCGGCGTCAGGTCCGCCTGGGTCTTGACCTGGGCCTGCACCTGGGTCGCCTGCCTCGAGAGCCTCCTCTGGCTCTCGCCCAGCGCGGTGACCTGCAGCTCCTGCAGACTGTGCCTCTGCAGCAGATCCTCGACGCCCAGCAGATGGGGTCCGACCTCGGTGCTCTGGAAGCACAGCTGGAGCTCCTTGACGGTGTCGAGATTGGCCTCGATCTCGCGCATCAGACTGAGCAGCGCGCTTAGCGCCGCCAGATTGATCTTGTGCCGGTCGAGCAGCGCGATGAGATCGGTCCAGTTCTGCAGCACCTGCTGCTCGCGCTGCTTGACCCGCTCGGCGCCGTGGTACCTCTCGCGCACCAGCTCCTCGGACATGTTGGAGAGATCGTGGAAGCGCTCCTCGCGCGCGAGAATGTCGGCACTTATGGCCTCGTGCTTCTTGACGGTGGCGTCGACCTGCGCCAAATTGCTGCCGTATCTCGGGTCCTTGAGCACCTGTATCATCTCCTTGAGATAGCCCTCGCGCAGCACGCTCTTGCGCTCGAACTTGTAGTTGAGCTGCTCGAGGCGCTCCTGGCGCAGCAGCTCGCCGCGTAGCGCGACCTCGCGCCTGTGCTCGCAGCGCTCGAGCTCGATCCACTTGCGCTCGATGTCGTTCACCAGCTGGCCCTCCTGCGGCACGAAGGCCGGCTGATTCAGGGACTTGAGCCGCGTGTTGATCTGGAAGTAGAGCGCCTCGATCTCCGAGCGCTCCTTGTACTTGGGCGGCTTCTCCACCGTGCGATACTGCTTGAAGGCGAGCAGCTCGCGCTGAATGCCCTCCAGCGAGTTCGGGAAGTTGCGATCCTCGAGCACGGCGATCTTGTGCTTGATCCACTCGAGCAGCTCGCCGACGAGCTTGCCGTAGTGGATCTTGGCCTTGTCCGCGTCCATCATCTGACCGACGATCTGGAAAACAAAAATTTCGATACCACCGCTATAGTCGTTGCAGCATTTTATAAATATCGGCATCGAACTCGCAATGCCGATCACTCACATTGGCTATGCGCTTGCCGCTCTTTATCTCGTTCTTCATGCGGGCGAACGTGTGATAGTAGGACGCGACGTAGGTCATGATGGACTTCTCGTCGGGCCGCTGCGTGTCGACGTCCTCGGCGTCGAGCAGCCGCGGTATGCCCAGCTCCGAGTTCGCCACGTCGAACGCATAATTCAGATTGTCGATGTGCTTGGTCTGCTGAAGATCCGACCACTTGATGAGGTCCGGCCGATGGGCGTGGATCAGCGCGTTGAAGCCAAGACCGCTTCGCCATGATCCTGTTGTTATGAGAGAGAAAAAAAAAAATCATTCACTTTATAATATTTGTCATCGTTATTATGTGTGTGTATTCAAGTGCACGCGGCTCTCGAGCTGCACACACACGATCGTCGAAGCGTGAAACGAAAAATATTTACACGAGTTCGCAGAAGTGTCAACGCCAATAATAATGATGAAAATAATAATGATCGTTCGATGATTAATTCACTTTTTTAGCGCGCGCGCGCGAGCGAGGCTATAACTATATAGGCGCGACGTCGTTTCCTTGAAACAATTCGAGTATATGATATACGAGTGCGCGCGCGCGTGCACGCTTGCACATTCGTGTATACTCCATAGTAGTGGTCAAAAGCATTGAAAACAAAACACTTGTGCGTACCAGTGTTGTAGCAGCAGCAGCAGCAGCAGCAGCAGCAGCCGCACTCGACTACTTACATTCGCAATAAATTATATTCTCTCTCCGTCTCTCTTGACCTTTTTTTTTTAAGCGCCTCTAGTACTATTCCGCGCAATAATAGACGTGTTTATGTATTTTACACATTGCTCTCGAGTCACAGCATGGCTGTATAGGCAATTAAATTGAAAAGAATAAATAATGAAAATAATGTATACCTGTAAAGTCTTGAATATTGACCGCTGGATAGCCGGTGGTCTTGCGCTGGCACCATAGCAGAAGGGCGTCTTTGGCCGACTTTTTCTCGCTGCTCTCGTTCTCCTCGTCGACGTCGATCTCGATCTCCTGTATTTGAAAGCGCAGAATGATGGTCCAAATGAGGCCGAGTATGAGGCGCGGATTGCCGTCGACGATGTCTTCCGCGCCGATGCTCTCCAGCCGTACCTGCGCGCACATTACGATATAACGGTTTGCGTTTATATATATAAAATATAAAATGTATATTAAACATTATATGTGTGTGTGTAGCGCAGCGCGCGCTTCATTTCAATCGTGCAGCAGCGCGCGCGCGCACACACAGCACGAAACGATCATGTATAAATCATCGTGCAGCTCGCTAATTGATGATAAAAGGCGCGCGCGAGCGAGCGAGCTTTGATAATAGCCAGAAATTGCGCGCGATAAAATTTAATTGCCGCGCTCCTCTCCTCCTCGTGTGTATATGGTGCAGCCGTACCGGGTCCGGCCCTGCTGCTGCTGTTTTCTCCAATACGATGATGACTCAGCTCGCTTGGATATTGCGCATACAAATACACGTACGTAATTGACAATGCACTTGTTAAACTGCAGCATCGATCGTACGCGCACACACATGTATACGGTGCAGCATCGGTTCAATTTACAATATACGCGGAGCGAAGTAGAGATCGTTTGTGGTTTTGCTCCGCGATCAGGATCGCGGCCTTGTAGTTCATTGATATCGTTGATCGTACGATATGTACACATTTTGTGTTATATGTACACACGACGATGAATTTGCTTGCAAATAAAAGAAGATTCCACCGCGACGCGCGTTTACTTTTTTATGCGCGATCTATGCACGCGGCAGAGCTGCTATCTATAATCTATCTTTCTCGACTTCTTACCTTGGTATGAAGGAATGCCAGCGATTTGTTGACATTCTCGATCTTGTGTACGCGCATCCGGCCATTGTTCGGCTTGGCCAATCTCTCACCCGATATGATTTCCAGCAGTTTCAATAATTTCTTGCCGTCCGCCAGATCGACGAACAGATCCTCCACTTCCATTCGTGCCTGTTTCAGAGACAAATATATAAATAATAAAGAAAACACAGTATACGAGATAATGAAATGTAATGGATATGTATAAAATTGTGATGATTGTTTCGTGTCGTGCGTTAATGCGCGATACCGCGCGACGCGTTCGTTCTCATCATGCGAGCGGCGTGATTTCTCACGATTTTTTTTCTCTCTCTTTTTTTTTTCTTTATCGAGCATCGATCGTGTGTCGCGTTTCTCATCGACGTATCTACACCTTTCCGTCTCACGACAACAACTTCGACGACGACGAGGGGGGCAAAGACCTGTTTCCGTCTCTTTCTCGGTACGCAATATCGCATAACGCGCACCGGAGCGAGCGGTCGTGTGTACATAGGATATACGCGCCGCGCCGGTATATATAACGTTATAATACAGTAACACGAGGATGCGTAAGAAAAAAGCCGATTAAATAAGAAAAAAACAAAAAGATCGCACGCACCTTGAGCAGGAAGGAGTTGATCCATTTTGTAAAGGTTTTCTTCTGTATGAGAAGTCGTTCCTCCTGGAGGGACTTGATGCGGCTTTGCTCGAATTTGAGCGCATCCTCCCTCTGCGTCATTCTCCTTTGTATGAGACTGGCCTCCTGGTACTGCCGCTGCTCCCGCTGCGACGCTGGCTCCGGTGACAGAAATGTCGTCGTCGACGCAGGACGACGCCACGAGGCGCGATGATGCGGCTGCGGCTGTGGCTGCTGCTGCTGCTGCTCCGGCTCGTTGTAATAGTAATCGTTGCCGATTCGTCGCCCGTTATGATGATGACTCGTCGGCCAAGTGGTGTTGCCGTCGTTGAAGGTGTTGCGATATCGCTGCTGCGGCTGTGGCTCGTAGCTGCTGCTCCTGCTACTACTCGGCGCTGCTGGGCAAAACAATTGATACGACCTTGGGCGAGTCGGCCCAGCGACCGGCTCATACTGTGTCGATGCCTCTTCTGGAAAAAAAGAAAGCAACAATCGAGGAGTTAGATCGGTCGTAACGTGGACAAATTGAAATACCAGTATATGTTATAAAATGTATTTTTACAATTACGCCCCCAGCTCTCGGGCGTGGAGGAAGCGCGCTTTTGCACGTACAAACCGCGTGCACCGACATAAATGCAACCCCGCGCGGCAAAGTCGCAGGAAAACTTTCTAAGTTTAACTTTCTTCGTACACACACACAAACACACATACAAGACGCAAACGTACCAGTCGACACGCGCCGATTCGAACCCTTTTCGAATATATATATACGCGCCTGCAACAATACCGTTGTGCGCGCGGATACGAGCGAGCTCGTTAAACTTCATCGTTTGCGAGCCAAATATAATAATATGCAAAGAGCGGAGGAGACGCGGGGATTTACGCGCGTTAAAAATCATAAGTTGCAAGTAGCAGCATTATATATATACGCGTGATAAGAGCAAGCCTCCGAAGAATATAAGACGCGAGTAAAGGAAGACGAAGAAGAAGAAGCGAGAAAAGGAGGCGCGGAGTGGAGAAGGAGAAGGAAGAAGGAAGATAAGCTGGAGCGCGCGGCAAAGCTAGCCGCGCGCCACGCCCGCGTCGCATCGCTGCGCTCGGCTTGCGCGCGCGCGCGCGATCGCAAAAAAACGCGACTGCACGCACATTAATACCTCGCGCGAAAGAGAGAGAAAGACTCAGCAGCGTATATATATATAACGTGCAGCCGCGGAGAAGAAGAGAAAATACGATACTCTTCGGGGCTGCCGCTGGTGCTGTGTATGTGTACGACGTACTTTTGTGCATTTACACGCACGGTACGTGTGCGCACCAGATGCGACGAGCCAAACGCGACTCACGATTCTTTATGTTCTTGTACCTTTTTTTTTTCGTATATAGTTATAAAAACAGCTGTTTTTGCCAGGCTAAAATAAAGCATCGCTTTATTATCGCGCATATGCTATACGCGAAATATTGGGGATAACTTATGTATGCGCACGAGGCGGGAAAAAGGAGTGCACCGCGCCGCAGCGCTGTATACCGATAATACCTAATACCGATCCGTGAGCGCGGACCGTTAAACGCTGTACAGCGATATATCGATGATTATTATGTGTATATATATACGAGTCTCTGCGCGAGCTTACGGTGCATATCGTGGCTTCGAGAAATAACAAAAAATTTAAGCTAGAAAGTTCGCGGATATTTTTGTTGCGTTCGCGAGACGAAAAATATATTGCACGGCAGCGTAACGCGTGTATGATACTTTCGCTCTAGTATACGAATCGCAAGTTTTTAACTATAGCCAACGATGCGGCGATGATGATGATGATGATGATTGTATCGCCAGGTTTTTTTTTAACGCACGATGCGCCCATGTACTCCGGGTTGTGCACTTGTACGTGCATACGTATGATATACACTATATCATTTTTTTACAACTTTCGAGCGCCTAGCCATACTCCCCAGCAGCAGCAGCAGCAGCAGCAGCAGTGGTAGTAACTCGAACGATCGTATAATAATACGCGCTCGCGCACACGAGAATCGCGCTCGCGCGTCGTTGATTGCTCTTAATGAAAATTTATTTTACGACCCGTGTCTAAGTGTGTGTAACGCGTGTATATATATAATACACTTCGCCGATACAGAAGAAGCATGCGTATTATATACGCACGTATAAGAGGAGGAATAATTAAAATTCAAAAGGCAATTTTAATAATAGAGACAAGTGCGGAGCAGTATAACAGCTACAACAGCAGCAGCAGCAGAAGAAGAAAAGAAACTCGCGGCAAATGCACGCGCGTGCATAACATAATATCGCATGCACGCGCGCGCGCGCGCGGGTGACGAGACGTACTACACGGCCGCTGCTACTGCTGCTGCCAGGTTGCGCAACTCAACGCGCTCGGTGCAGCGCAGACGTGCAGTCAGACGGACGCGGAGAAAGAGAAAATACTTGCACACACGTTACTATCGTTATTATAATATTTTCTTCGGCGCTTATACATAGGCACAAAAGAGAGAAAAAAAGGTTAACGACTAAACGAGATTTTCATAAATATTATAAGTATATGAGTATACATAAGACACACACACACAGAACGTTGAGCGTGCATAGGTCGCTCGCTCGCTTTGCGCGTTGCACTTTCTCGATAAAATCGTATTACGGATACTCGAAGGCGCGCGCCTATATACCTAAGCATATATAGCGTGGAGATTCTTCGGTCAGTTACTAGAGAGAGAGAGAGAGAGGAGGCCTCACCGCTGCTGCCGTTGCTACCTGCCCGCGCGCTGTACATATATGTATATTAAATGCATTCCTCGTCTCGTGTACGTACACAGTATACGTATACACATTATTGTACGTATACGTATATATGCAAGCGCACGTCTTGCATCGCACACGAACTCCTCGCGAGCTGGCTAGCTAGCTCTCTCGGCTGCATGAGTGTGCTTTCGCACAGGTGCCGGCTTTTCTTTTCCCGTAAATACGTGCAGTGCAGCGTGCGCACGTATACATATACATACCTACAGCGAGGTACCGTTTTGTGTGTGTGTGTGTGTGTGTATAGGTGCACGTATATATTGTATTATGTACGCGAGCAGAAATTTTAAGCGCAAAAGCGCGCGCGCGCGTGCCGCGCTGCACACGAGGAAAAATAATCCCTTGTAACGTATATGCACATTAATGAAACCTCGTGTGGAAAAAGGCGAGCTTTTCTTTTTTTTTTTCGAAAGAGAGCACGGTACCGGAGCTGATTGGAGCTAATGCCAAGTGAGAGAGAGAGAGACAAAGAAATTTTCCTCGCTTGTGCGAGTAGAATTAGAAAAAAATATAAAATAAATTAAAAGCCGTCGCTGTTTATCATCGAACGCTCGCATTCTTGTTTACTCGCGCGCGCACTCGACACAATATGTGCTTAATACAACAACACTATCTATAAATGTTATTGTGCAACACTCGAGGATTATAAGCGGCTCGCGCAGATTAAGATTTAACGCGCTGCGCACATTAATGCAACGGCGAGATTTTCAGCGAGTCACGGCGCGGCGTGGCGGGCGAGAGGAGGGAGAGCGAGATACACAAACAATAACTTGGCTATTTTATATATTTGTTTCTTTCGTTTTTTTTTTTTTTCGTCGCAACGAAAAGCCGATGATTTGCAATCGAGCTCTCTTTCTCCTATATACACACGCGCGACGTATAATTTTATTATATTTATATATACGACGCACGATCGGAATGCGCGTCTTATATTATTCCTTCACATTTTTGAAAAAGAAATTAATTCATTTCTTCGAGATCTGTGTGTGTATTATAGAAAAGACAATAATAAATAACGGCGTTAGCCGCGTGTAATAAGCGTGAAATATATTATGCGCGCGGGGCATACTGACAACTTATGGCGGGCGCGCGCATGAATAAGCACGTCGAACCGCACAAACTCGTTCGTGCATCTATTACTTGTAACAGCGAGTCGCGGATCGTAAACAAGTGTTTATTTTTTTCTCTCTCTCTCTCTCTTTTTCCGCTCGATCGGCAGAAATATCTCGCGAACGATGCCGCGGAGACGAATTTCTCACGTTAGTGTATTATATGTGAAATTAAATATTATCGTCTCGTCATTATCCCATATGTATCGTACGTATAATATGCACGCGACGAAATAAAAAGAAAAAAGAAAAACGTGCCTAGCTATTACAGCGTATCACAAACCGCTAACGATGCTGTATGATTGCGCGCGGCTATGTACTTAAAAGTCTTCGGAATAATCCATCAGCCTCTCTCTTGTACTCTTTTTTAATGGTATAATCTAGCTCCGATCCGATCGTCGATAATTTCAAGCTTGATATAAGCGCGTGTATCATCATCATCATCGTCTCTCTTTCTTTTCTCCTGGTATCAATCAGTGATCGTATACAGCATGCAAATTATCGCGATCCTTACATAATAAATAGCGACAGGTGCGGCGGCAGCGGCAGTGGCGCACGCGCCTGTCTTCGCTGCTTGTACACACGCATATATCAGGTGTATATATGGGCACTAAAACGGAAGTTGTTATGCGTCACACAAACACACATATTGCAGAGAGGACAGTCAGACAGACACAGATACAAAAGACAGAGAGGGATTACAAGAGGATACAGTACCATTATGACATCATGTAATGTTTAACACTTAATGTAGCACATGTGTCTCTTTGCTTTTATGTGTGCGTATCTGTACGCACTTTACGTTTGTCTTATGACATAGCACATTATCGTCATCATTCCGCGCATACTAATGTCAAGCACAAACTCAACAATCTATATAAACGCGCGCTTATTTTTCATTTCAACCACTCGAACGCAATTTTCCTCCTCTCGAATATAATAATAACGAACGCCCTCGCCCGCGTGCGGCTGCCGGGCACGCGCGCGCTGATTCAGATACTCGAGAACGCGACTCGATCAACTCTTATCGATCTATATACGTTCATTATTATTTTCTTGGCTGTTTTTTTTTTCGTCGTTTAATATAACTGGAATGCGCCTCGCGGGCGATCGCGTCAATCAGCTGTCGCCCGAATTCCTCAAATATTTTTCGATCGAAGTTAATGCGTGTATAAAATACATATATAAAGTCGGCGGCGGCGCGCTCACGCACCTCAATGATTATCTCTTTATTAAATTTTTTTTACGATGTTAATCGGTTTCGCGAAAGGGGAGAGCTCGGCTTCAACGCGTAGGTATCGGACGTTCTTTTTTTTATGTATACACCAGGCTATTTAGAAAATGGGTCGGGTGGACGCTCGCATAGTGAAATCACCGCGCGAGAGATATGGAAAATTAGCTACATGATATATGTGTGTAAGCTCGCGTGTTCACACCTTTTCACCGCGAGGAATCATGGTTTATCGGGTTGTATTTAAAGCTTATACTTAACGCGACGCGACGCGACACGCCTCGTGACAAGTGTCATCGCGAGCGCGTCATATCCGACGAAGAATCAAACACCGGGGCAATTATATTAGAGGTGCGATTTACGACTCTCCGAAAACGATCTGTGCGGTGGAACAATTCACGTTCATAAATACACGTACATACAGTAACGAGTGCGCTGACACGAAAAGAAAAATCACCGAACTTTCAACTCTCACCATTTGGATCGTAGCGCGGCCGGCGAAGCTGTATCATTACGGAGCTGCTCTTGCGTCCGTTTCTGCTGCTGGCTGCTCGTTTTTTCTCTTCCATTATTGTCGCTCACCGCGAGCGGCACATGAATGACACGCGCTCGCGCGCCAATTGGAGCGATTAATTTACACACACAGACACAGACGCGCGCACACACATAAACGCACGCACACACGGCCGAATGTCACCACCGTGTTTCGAGGTTTTTTAAATTAAAAGAAAAATGAATAATAACGCGTGGCTGTATCGCGCGTGCCCCGATAAACTTTGGTATGAATTACTTATTTTGCGTCGGGGGAATACGCGCGACGCGAAGAAGATAAATACGAGAGAAAAGAGCGATGGAAAATAAAAAATAAAAAATAAAAAAATACGAAAAAACAGGTAATCGAATCAGTTCGCTTCATTCGAGCGTACGTGCGACAAGTAACTAATACCTATTATCATCGCGTGGCAGTCTGTGCCCCACGACACATCTGCACGCACACTCTTTTTCCTACTTATACATACACACAGAGACACGACAAGCACATGACGTATATCGCGCAATAAAGCGCGCCCGATGATGATTTTTTTTTCGCTCTATCTCTC
Organism: Trichogramma evanescens; assembly: GCA_902732785.1. Lineage (NCBI taxonomy): Eukaryota > Metazoa > Arthropoda > Insecta > Hymenoptera > Trichogrammatidae > Trichogramma > Trichogramma evanescens. The sequence goes on along the minus strand of CACVKI010143405.1, from coordinate 5,254 downwards.
GCTTTGACTCTCGAGCGTGGGTGTATGCGTATGTCCGTGTGTGTGTGTGTGTGTGCCAACCTTATTAACACCTTGCGCATACACGTTCTTATCGTCTATCAACCCACACATAAGCTCGCGAGAGAGACGCGCGAGAGCGATAATGAATTTTGCGCGCAAAAAGAGAATAGGCCAGACAGAGCAAGAGAGAGAGAGAGAGAGAGAGTCGTCGAGTCGAGAGTTAATTGCGCGAACGTTAAATCAAAATGGCAATCGATGCGGCTGTCTCGAGGAGATACACACACGTCGGTTGTCTCTTGTTGTTCTTTTTTTGTTGTTGTTGTTGTTTCTTTTTTTTTTTGTTACCTTTCGACAGAGCTTGTAGTAGTAGGTAGGTAGGTATACATAGCGGAGAAACTTTCGAGTTTTGCGGAACGTATTCCGCCTATGCGAGTGAAAGACGACGTTTTCTTGCCTCGCGCTTCAGACCCATATATATTATATTGCATCCATGAGAACGACGACTTTCTTTCGCGCGAGCGCCGTCGTGACTCGCGATGAAAATGTGCAGTGCGTCGCGCCGTACAGTAACAGCACGGATATATATATAGATAGAAGATTGACAATTTTATACATATGTATACGTGCACCGCGGCGAATGTAGGTGAAGAAATTGCGAAAATAATCTATCGGAGACAAGCACGCACTCGTCGAGGGAGAGCTGTTTTCCTCCTCGCGATCATTGAATCGATGATCGCTTATTCCGATTCGTATTATATACATACATAGACATCGTGAAAAAAGATAAAGCTCTTTCTCGAGTGCAGCTCCTTATTATACGCCGCGGTGAAGCGGCATAATGAGTTTTAGCGATGAGTCAAAACACGGCATGCAACTATACATCTATAGCTCGCCGCACGAAAAACTTGATCGAATCACGACAAAATTCAGCGCACGGCTCATCGCTTCGAAATACCAAAGACATTATCGAGCATCGAGAGACGTACACGTTTGTTTCTTTTTTTCTTTTCTTTTTGTTTGCGTGTGTGTACGTATGCGCGCGTGCACACATTATGTAAGTTTTAGCACGCGAGCGCTTAAAAATATCATCGCTCATGCACGGCGTGATAATATAGAGGTACATACATGTACACATATTTCCCGCTTTGGTATTTCACCGGGTAAGCGCGGCGGGCGCGCGTGACGTATCGGTATACATCGATATGCCGAAGGAATATAAATTTGAGTAATGCCCCGCGCGAACAATTCATCATTTCGAAAAGTCGTAACTCGCGCGCGCGCCGAGCCTGTGACCTGCCTGTTACATGCGTGCTCCGAGAGTGTGTGTGTTTGCGTGTCTATATATTTAAGCCTGCCTCGCACAAGGCCTCTCGAAAAATTACGATGCTCTCACCGTATAAATGTGTACACTCCGGCCGCGCGCGTTCGGTAGTCCAGTTAAAATTCCTCGAGCCAAAATAAGTGTCTACTTATTAAGTGTAATTGAAAAAAAAAAAAAAAGGAACACACTGTTTCGAGTGTATATATACCCTCTCGCGCGTCGCCGCTGCTGCGTGTGAGAAAAGACCGAGACAGAGAGAGAGAGAGATGCGTGCGAGCAGCGCGTTCGCTTTTTTTTCGCGTAAAAGGCGTGTTGTTACAAATATATATGTGTCTTGTGTAGGAGAACTGCGCGCCTGACCGTAATAGAGCGCGTTTAAACGATCTCGTCGATGAACATTTTAGAAAGTTTATATATACCGAAATTGTTCAATTCGCGTCGACATTTCGAAATGCGCGTCGGTGCGTTGGTTATACGCACGCGGTCGATTTTTAACGCGACTATCATCGCGCCTGTACAATGTGAAATGACACTTTTCGTGCTACGGACGACGAAGATCGTATAGGATGAAAATGTCAATGTCACGTGGATAATTTGGAAACGATTCGATCGAATAAATAAAAATCAAAAGTTTCCGATTTTTTCGCACAACAAGCGCGCGACGGAGTGAGAGAGAGAAAAGATGCGGAGCATGCGATCGAGCGAGAGAGAGAGAGAGACAGAACAAACAAGATGACGGCGGCAACGAGGTAAAAATCCGGTTTTAATAGCGATCGTATACCTACTTGAGAAATGTTCCCAGAAAAGAAAATGAAAAATACATTCGGTATCATTGTTAAAAGTTAGCGTCGTCGACGACGACGACGACTTGGTCGCGCGGCGCGTTCTCCAAATCGATATAATTGACATTCTTTTCTCGAATGAAACAAACACGCGCGTGGCTCGAGAAGCGAGCAAAAAAAAATACACGAAATAAACCAAGATGAAAAAAAAAATGAAAAAAAAAAAAATGGAAAAAGGTCAACCCATTAAGTACCCGAGAAACGCGCTATGCGCGCGCGCGCGCGCGATATAATTTTTCACTCGAACAACCTGTTCGCTCGTGCGTGCGTGAGTATATATAAAGTGCATCGACTGTGTCGTCGTCGTCGTCGTCGCGAGCATTGCAGCAGAAGAGCGCGAACGACGACGCGAAAAGTATTTCTTTCGTTTAAGTCTCTCTCTCTCTCTCTCTCCCTTTTTTTGCCATTGTTGTCGCGTTGCAAATTTAAAATTATTTTATGATTTAATCGTCGTCTCGCACTCGTTATGCAGTACCCGCATATCGTAGGAAAAAAAAAAGAAAAAACATAATAAAGCGCTTGCCAATCTTATCGCGTCGTTGTATTATGTACGTTATATTACGATACATTCGCAATGTGGCATACGATGATCGTTGCACGAAAGCGCGCGTCCGATGGCAAGTCAGCAGGAGCATGTTGCAAGTATATGTAATACCTAAAAAAGGCGAGACTCTTGCCGGTCTCACACACACATTAGATATATATCGGTATAAAGTGTGTGTTGTTGCATTGTGTACGTGTACTTATGAGCCAATACGTAAAGCGACTCCGAAAAGCACACAGCGAGTACGTAGCGAGCCGCGCGCGCGCGGAGATAACGAAGAGCCGCAGAGACGAGAGAACCGATAAATCTCTAAGCAATCAGTGCGACAGCCGGCAACGTTTGTATATGCGTATCTTTCGAGCATTTTTTTTTTGTATTATATATATAGACGATCGACTCGTCTCATGCTTCTTCGGGATTTTTTTCTTCTTACTTACTTACTGAATGAGATATGTACAAGTACCTACATGGCTCGTTTGACGAAAAGAAGAGCATCGAAATAACGAAATAACGTATAGAGTACGCGCCGATCCTTGCTGTTCGCACAAGTGGATCGAAAATTTATGGATTCCGGAAATAATCGCGAGACCGATCGATAAACACGCTGTTAAACTCGAGATTCGCTAGAGACGCGAGAGAGATATTATACTGAAACATCCATGTATGAATGCTTACGATCTTCGGGTCCACGTGTAAAAAAAAGAAAGAATTCCTTGCCGTTTGAATTAGCCGATTCGGTGGCGATAGATTTGTATTTTATGAAGATTATGTGTGTCTGCGGCTCAACGCGTCTTTATGTATATTGCGTGATTTTCCAGAAAAAAAAAACGAGATCCCACACATTTGAGCGTTACGTACAGACGACAATTTCGTCGTAATGTATAACATGCGCGATCATCGCTTTCACTTGAATCTGAAGGAATGGTTCGATTCATTATGGGGTACCAGTTAGTAATCAACGACGAGCCTTTTAATAAACGCGTGCGGTCCAGTTTTATTAACTCTGAAAAATGTAAGTCTCCAAAGTAAAATGTTAGTCTCCAAAGGGATTTTTCGAGGATTTTTTCAATTGAAAAGCTTTGAGTTTTTTTGGTGCTATTTTTTTGGCGATTTTTCAAAAATTTCACCGGTGGGAGTTTCATATTTCACGAAAAATCAAACTGCAAGCGAATAAATTAATTCAATTTTAGTTTAAGTTTATTTGTTTGAGAGATATAAAAATTTGCAAAATTTAATATTAACTGATAAAAAATGTCGGAAATATGATTATCGTTGTTGCGATACTTCTTCGACATCACTATGGCCTGCAGCCGCCATGCAAATTTTATGTAAATCTTCGTTTGTAAATGATTTATCGATGATCATCTCACAGCACTCGAGTGGCAGGCGGCAGCGCGTCAACGCCGCGAAAGATTCCAGTGCCCAGCACCGGAAAAATCCTCGCGAAAGTTCTTCGCACAGGAACAAAGCACAAGCGTCTATAGATTTGTAGAAGTTCCACACATCCGAACTTTTTAACCTGTAGTAGTCCGTGTATGTGAGTTGTTTCTCTGGTTCTTCGGGTCGTTTTTGGATCAAGTCGTAAAGCGAGAGACTTGAACTCACCATCATTTTTTTCACTTTTATCGCGAACTTCTCGTTATAGTGATACCATATGTCAAGATCCTCGTCGAAGAAGTAGATCGTCGTCGCGAACAACCTATACTTGGCGAATAATTTCATAATCCTTAGGGCGACGCTTTGGGCCAATTCGTATCCTTTTTTCTCTAGACCCTCGACGATGCACAGAAGACCTAATGCTAGTATCGTTTTGGAATGAACCACGGTGCCACGGTGCGAATGAAATATTTTGTTTAATTGACTCTCAGCGGGAAAAACAAAACTTGCCAGATCGGCGCCACGATCCAAGAGTACACTGGCAGTGTCCGGCAAAATATTTTCCACAGCCAATTGCAGCGGCGTCCGACCTTTCTCGTTCTGAGCATTGACTTGCAACGTCAGTTTTAATTCGTCAGTCATCTCGAAGAATATTTTCATCAAATCGTTATCCCTCAACTCGTCTCGTTGGCAAATTATGTGTAAAGACATTGATCCCTCATTGATCCCTCTGCGTTCGAGAGATTCGGATTGGCGCCTCTTCTCAGTAGCGATTCGATTTTTTTTTTGCGACCGCTCTTCAGAGCATGGTGTAGTGGTGTTTCACCCCGATTGTCCCGGGCATCGACCTCCACCATTTGATTTTGATCAAGGTTGATTTGAAAAAATAGTTCTACCGGGTCTGGATTTTCACCAGACCAGCCAATAATGTGCAGAGGAGTATGTCCGAGCTCGTTAGCCAAGTTCGGATTCGCACCTCGCCTCAGCAAAACTGCGAACATCTCCTGGGAAGCGTTTTCCACAGCTAAATACAACGGCGTTTGGCCAAACTCATCCCGGGCGTTAATCTGCACCGGACGATTGACTTCGTCGCTGATCTCGAATAACCGCTTCGCCGTGTCTACGTACCGGCCATACCGGCTAATGGTGTGCAAAGGTGTCCATTTATCT
>CACVKI010143404.1:0-14913 GCA_902732785.1 Trichogramma evanescens | reverse complement strand
ACTGAGTTTACCCTTGTTGTTGCATGGGATGGCAATGTCGACGAAACGGAGGGGTGAGTCAGTGTTGCAGAAAGCAATGACTGGGATGTTGACATAAGAAGACTCAGCGATGGCCTGGTGATCCACAGCTGGGTCGGTGACAATCAGGAGACGTGGCTCACGGAAGTTGGCAGTCTAGAAAATGTCAATTATTATTTAGTAATCAAATCAAACACAGATGAAATGATGCTTACATGAAGTATGTATTTCAGAAAAGATTAAGCCATTACATACTAACATGTTTATGTTCTAGTGTAAAGTTGTATCATCATATTTGATATTTTTTTCTCGTTAATTTTCAAGTAAACAATAGAAATAGTCGTACCTGGGCCTGATTGGTGAACGCACCAGGGGTGAAACGTCCGGCAATTGCGGTGGCTCCGGTGTGGGCGGCGAATTTCAAGACGGCGCGCTGTCCGTATGGGCGACCGCTGATTACGTAGACTTCGGATGGGTGCTCGATGGCGGCGATGGCGCGGGCGGCCAGAAGAAGTTTCTCCCAGGTGCAGCGGGCGTTGATGATGTTGATACCATCTTCGCGACGTTTGTAGATGTATGGTTTCATCTGGAAGTTGGTGTTTTCCGAACCCAGATGAGCGTTAGCGGAGAGGATCTTCATCATATCCTCCTCCTTCAAAGCGAGTACATCGATTCCTCCCGACATTGTTAGTTCTTTTTATTATGAAAACCCTGTGGATAAAATATTCATTTCACATTAGATCGAATTTATGGACGATTCATCAAATAGTCGCGCGCACAGATTGCGGAATACCGACCGAGTTAACACGTGGACACAATACATATAAGGGCATAAGCATAGAAATTTTTTCTTTTTTTGCATTTTTTTATTAAATTCGTGTTGTAATTGGGATTTGTTCAAGTATCTCATAAATTAAAATTTGAGGGAAATAATGCAAGTTACAGAATCAAAATTACACAAACTTATTTTTCAACTAAGTTTCGAGGTTAACGTAGTTTAGCAAAAACGCAACTTTTTTAATAATATTTATACATATATTGTAGATTTCGTTTACGGATGGGATGAAAGTGCTATTGAAAACATTGACTCAAGGAACAAAAGAGGGTATTCAATTGTTGCTAAATTATTTCAAGCCTCTCGCGTGCTTTGACCACGTGTAAATTTCTGCAACCTCAATTGCAGCGGTAAAGAACCGTGAAAAGGAATATAATTTCACTGCTATTACAATACGACTCGCAGATTCATTAACTATTGTTCTATAAGCTCACGATTTTATTTATTAACACATCTATGTGTGATACGTACAAAAATATAAAAAAAAAAGCAACTCACGTTTTAATGCCACAAGAGAGGATGTTTCATTACGCCGTACGCGGCTGGAAAGGCTGGTAGAGACGTATTGAAACAGCGGTGTAGATGCAGCGATGGCGGCGCCGCCACTTTACACCGTCGAATGTCGCGCCCGCGCACCGCTCGAGCCGCGCGCGCGCGACAATTGAATGAGGCACTAAGCACTTGTGCCTCGACTGCTCTTCAAGCAATAGCCATTGAGTCTTATTTCGATCTACTCAAACGGCTCGAGTACGCGACCCTTAATACAGCTTGAATCAATAGATTGATTGTTGTTGAAAATTTTTTTTAGAAAATTCGAATAAAAATGCTTATTTTCATAGTAGTTTTCTGATCAAAACTGAACAATCTGTAGAGTCAACTATAATCTTCAAGATATCGAATACGTGCGCTGTAAAGAAAGAACTGTCCAGATAATTGTGATAAACGTAAAAAATGATGACAAAATACTTCTCTAGACTATGAGAACAATTTTATGTAGGATGTGTTTGACAAATCAAAATGCATTTATTTAACGGATAAGTGGGTCAAAAAATTATTATTTATACGTCATCTTTGTTTCTTCATACAATAGTACAAAAGTAATTGATTCTTTGGAGTGAACCGAGTCGATAAAATTATTTTATTCTTATAAAAAATACTGTCGTCTGTCGTGAATACTATAACAATCTCATTTGTCTAAAATATTTGGTAAACTCTTTAAAAAATAAATGCACGATTAAAATATTTAAATATGTGTATACATCAATTTCTATCTATTTTTTTTTCGTTCAATTGGCTGGCTCGACTAGATGCTCGTGTCGGTAGCTGGCGATGTCAATGTGAAAGACAGAACTGCTCGAGGATTCGCTGCACTCCATATCGTCTTCGCTTCTGACATTGTGAATTTGATTTTCGTTGTTTGCTGGCAACAGCAGTACCAACGAAGATGCTATAATCGCATGCCAGGCACTATGAACGTACTGAAAAACAAATTTATTCACATTGTTGAAAATTTCTTTTCTCTTTTTTTGGTAAATTATTACTGTTACCTTGTAATTAGATTCTGTTTCGACTAGACAAAATAATAAAATTCCAATAGTGGCTAAAATTAGGCCAAAAGTTAGCTTCCATTTGTTCTTTGGCAACATGAATTGTTTAATCATAAAACACGAATGAACATGAGACGTTAACTGCAAAAATGAAAAATATGAGATAGTATACAATTCAAATACTTTTAAAAGTAGCTATACGACAATAAAAATTTACCACAATAAGCGATCCGATAACTAAAGGACATGAAACACTTAAAAGTCCTCCTTTATCTGACTGCACACCAATCGTTATAACAATAACTCCAAAAACATGAAAAAAGGCTAAATAATTTTTAGATAGATTAGCCATTGCTATCAAGGTAACCCAAAATGACAGGATACCGGAGAAAAAATCACAATACTGTAAAACCTGCAACAAATGAACATCTTTATAATATAGCTTGTCTCAAAGAAAGTAAAATATTTGTAAACCATCAACTCACTTCATATTTTGCTATGCAATAAGAATAAAAATTTTGATCACAGGCATGATAAAAGGCCGAGAATAACATCGTACAAATATACACAAATCCTTCGGCATAAAATTTTCGTCTCAGTGCTATGTACACGGCCGGTATGAAAAATAAATTGCTCAATGTGAGCAGTAGTGTTTCTAGCAAGATGGCAAAGTCAGACATGGCATTCGTTGCGTCAGTACACGTCAAACCCTGTCGGCCACCGTAACATTTGCAAGCGGTGTAATAAAGAAGTCCTTTGTGAATCTCTTGACACTCGCCGTAGTCGCCGCATGATTTTTTACTTCTGTTCATGCAGGGCGTTAACTTAATTTTCAGCAGCACCATTATCTCTTCCATTTCACAGCGTACTTTGAAACTTGAGATAATAATTTTTACTTTAACATAAATTTTCCATTTAATTACTCAACAAACAAACCTATCTTACCCATTAACTAAACAACGTGCATGAAGTAAAATGTACCAAGTATCCGGTTTGGGATAAGGTATCAATAGACTATTGAAATGGTTGGATTTATCGTTTGATAAATGCATTGTTGTATGCACATTATCACATTTCTTCATTTCTTCAGGCTCCCTGACTCTTGGCACACGACCTCGATTCAAACAAATTAAAACATCTACCCTTTGCTTCGTCATTACCTAATAAAAAAATAATATTAGAAATTGCATAAAGTAGAAATTGCCAATTATATTTTTGAGTTATAAATACTTTATCCATTTCAAGACTTGCAGCAATGCTTAATGTTCCTCCGATGTCAACCAATGGAAGAACATCAAATTGAGTGACAATTGGATGTCTGTCGCTGAGAGTTAACCATGATGTCAACCATTCTCTACTCTGTGATATTTAAGTTTTGTTAATTTTATAAACAAAGCAATATTGTCAACAAGTAAGGTAACTTTAAAAACTTTTTACCTTAAATAAATAGTCACCAGAGAATATACTGTTTTCTTTGATCCGAACCAACTGATATCGTGGTATGCAAGTTTCTCTGTTATCATTTAAAATACTAACTTTTTTGTCCTCTTTGTACTCGCTTCCATTTAATCCTTTGGAAAATTTACCTTTAACATTCTTGAATGGGCTTTGACGAAAGGGAGACTCTTCCATTGTTTTTATTAAGCATTCTATGAACAATCATTAATTAAATGCACAGAACTTTTTAACAATTTGAAAATGTGCAGTTTTTTCAATTTACATACCAGTTACTGTAACTTTTACATTGAATTTTATAGGATTGTTAGATACTATCATGAGATAGTACCACTCATCTTGAAATGGAGATGAATCCTCAAAAGTATAAGTATCCACAGGTGTCAAAGTTATATGTGAATTTGCTTCAGAATGATTATTGTACGGCATGCTTTTACCTTTTACAGACACATTTTTAATGCAAGGACCTCTAATGTTTTTTGTCGCGTTCAAAGAAATACTGCAGCCCCATACATCAATTTGAAAACTCAAAGTGTTCATCGGAATGAATATTCTGTAAAATAAAATTTTCAAAGATAATGTATGATGAAAAGAAGGAAAATCCAACTAGTAGATACTTACTTAAAATAAGAAATTGTTTCGCTTGTTTTCAATTCTATTTGATAACCTAAAGGAATATTTTCTATAGTAACAGTTTCTGACCACAATGCTAAAGCAACAAGATTATAAGTACAATCAACTCCTAGGCCCTAAAATAATATTGGTTTTACATCTCTAATGTCATGCAATTTTATAAAAGAGGTGATATATTTAAATTACTTTTTGATGTACATCTTTATCCCAATGAGATAAATAGGCACCAACGAACCAATCTCCAGGTTCTGGACTATATACAGGAACAATTTTTGCAATATTTATCAAGTGATGATCAGTGACCATGGATACTTGAATAGTATCATTATTATCAGTGTACATTTGAGGCAGATGCGAAGCATTATTTACAGATATAGCAGGATAGCTGCCTGGCTTTAAATATCTGTAAAATAAGAGATTTATGAAATTTCCAATTTTGCCACTCAATACTAATTTTTATAGTTTGACACTCGATATCATATCTATACTTACATATTAACAGTGCGCCTTGGACATTCATTTTCACTAAATGCAATAAATTGCCATGTAGCACGGACTACCTGCTTTGGCACATTGAAGTGTAACATAAGAACATCCTCATAACTCTTAAATGTATGCAGTGCACCGCTTTGACTAGCTTGTTGTATAATGCAGGCTCCATTATCGATGTGGATAGCTGTGAGACACAATAAAGTCATCGTTAATAAATCATACGTGCAATCATAGATAATGACGGAAAAAAATCGTTCCAAGGCCGTACGTACCAGTGATGAAAATGAAGATAAAAAGTCGAGACACGTAGTCGCAGTACCATCGCCATAGTTGTGATTTGTTTAGACCGATCGTTTTCGTCTTTTCAGTCTTGAACATTGAAATTGCGATCTACGATGATCGTAATGCTGCCCGCTGCAACGCTGTATCTGTCAAACAAGGGCACTCTCGTTACACTCGACGCGCAAAAAGAAAATAGAGAGAGAGTAAAGAAAGGAGTGAAAAAAAAAACAAGAAACAAGAACGAGATCGTCGATGTACTACATCGACAAAGTTGCGCAGTGAGAGAGAGAGAGGCTATGAGCGTAATGAGATTTATTACTCACCTTTTTACGGCATAGGTAAAAACGAAGAATCGTGCCGTTGCCTACTAATCTCATCAGCAGCAGCACATCGGCTCATGGCCACTTGTCACAAACTATATACACACAGTATAACACACGCACACACGATGCTCTGCACACTGCGCGTTAGGCCCGTGTGTGTGGTGCACACGTTAACTTATCTGCGCTGCATATATACAACGTATAGTACTTTATATGCACGGAATATCTATAATCTCGTAGTACTGATCTCGGTGCAGCATAATGCAGCAGCAGCAGCAGATATATCCTGCGCCCCGCGCGCAGAGCAGAGCTCCTCGTTGCTGCGCGAAAAAAGAACGATATCTCTCGTCCAGACATGCGCGCGCGCTTGTGTTACTGTTGTGCATAGCAGTACGTCGTGCACGTGTGGGCGGAGAGGTCGGTGACGTCGAGTCGCGGGACTCGGAGGGGTGCACAACTCAGACGACGAGGCCTACATAATACAAGCTCGGCGTCGAATTGTTTGGGCTGCTGCTCGCGCGAGCACGTGCACTTGTTTATGTACGTGTGTGTGTGTCTGCTACTCCCGATAATCATCGACAGCGAGTGGGAGGTTGAACTTGACCAAAAAAAAAAAGCTCGCGAAAGCTTCGAATCTCGAGCACGCGAGATTTCGTCGATATATTATTTTATATTGGCGTATTATTTTACGCACGCACCGCGAAGACAGTCGTCACTCGTCGTGCGACCGAGCGATACAAACAAACAAACACATAAACAAACGAGCAAGACGCGATCGAATAAAAACATCGTCGCGCGGCGCGTAGCAGCGAAATGTCAAGAATTCGCGCGCATTCGATGCATGAGCAGCAGCAGCAGCAGCAGCAGCAGCAGCAGCAGCAGCAGCAGCGGCGGCGGCAGCGACCAACGGTGATTCTCCGACTCCGCAACTTCTTTAGCACCAATATGTGTTGCACTGCAGCAGCAGTGCTGGTGCACCTTTATATCGACGCATACACACACACATATATATAGGAAAGAGACAGGGCAAGATTTTATATATCTATATATATATACAGATGCTGCAAGTTATATAGGAATGCGCGTGAGAGAGAGAGAGAGAGAGAGAAAATCAGCGGGATCGTATATAGACTTTCAGAGGATTAAATGGAATGAATGCGGCGGGGTACACACTTATAAACACACACATATGCGCGCGTAGAGGTAGTAGGGATGGAATGAAGCAAAAGCAAACGATCGTTCACTATCTATACATATGAACATTTTTTGTATGTGTGTGCGGGGCCTGGAAGGGGCGCGAGGGGCAAGAGAAGTGCAATACAACATTGCTCGGCTAACGCGCGCTCTCGCTCGCACACACACAATACACACACAGGAGAGGAGGACTGCCGAGATATTGTGTAGTGTGTATACGCGAGTGTGCGTGATATACTCCGCTAAGTGTGTGTGTGTGTGTGTTTGTGTATATGTGCGCTGTCGGGAAAGAAGTTCTCCCGCACCAGCGGCAGCAGCAGCAGCAGCAGCAGCAGTCAGTCTTTCGCGGACGTCGTGTCGCGCGTTTACAGCAACACGCAGCTCGTAACATACAACATACATAACGATAAATACGAACATATATATCTATACGCACTCGCGTATTGGTATGTTTATAATACGCGTACGTGAAAAGTAGTATAGCATCGTGTACATACATTACATACATATTTATTTATAATACGGTATCGGTGGTACGGATTAGATTATAAAATTGCAAATTCGCGTGCAGACGCAATTTTACATTATACACACAGACAAACGCGCGACACAACACTGTGCGCGTGCAAAGTTCACGTCCGCGAAGGTGAAAGAGGAGTAAATAAATAAATCACTAAAAAGGAGCAACAGGCCGTCGCCGAATCTGCCGCAGCCGCCGCCGCCGCCGCCGCAGCCGGTTCCGTGTATTCCGCAAGAAAACTCCGGCGTGCAGAAAAGGAGCAGAGCAGCGCGTGTTTACCAAAAGTTACCGCTGCGTTGTGTTATTTAACGTGCGCGCGTGTGTGTGTGTGCTGCGTGCGCGTTGCAAAGTGCAAAGTTGATGTCACGCGCGACGAGTATCCGTTCGTTATTATTATGTATCGCCGCTATTGAAGGATACATACGTGCCTTCAAAAAGTGACTGGTGCGCGCGTGGGATACGGATCGCAAATATTTCTCTCCGAATCAAAGTGCCAATTGGTGTCGTCGTCGTCGTCGTTGTCGTCGAGCAACGGTGTATTCTCAAAAATCAAAAACGAATCGATTACGAGCGCAAAGAAGAGCGAAAAAGGAGCGACACGCCAAAATAAAATTGGCAAAAAAAAAGACGGATACCGGCGAATCGAACGCGCTTGGGTTAACTGCAGCAGCACACGCTTGGCTCTCTCGTCGCGCCATATGAACATTATCGTATTCAGGTAAGTTTTTCGCGATTTGTTTATTATTACCTATACGTATGTACGTGTAATATCGGTATATGTGTACTATCCTCCCGATTGTGTGTCTCTCTCGAATGCTGCTGCGTGGGTTTCGCGCCGCACATACACACGCAACCTACGACATATGCATACACACATAATATGTGTTAAATAGGATTTTACGAATCGAGTAACGCACAGATGTCTCGGTGTACATTCACGCGTGTCTGTTACAGCTTTTCGATGTGTGCTGCTGTAGTATACGCGTGCGTATTTAATGGCGCCGCGCGTACACACATATATAATACGCTCTCGTGTCTCGGCGCGCGTGTGTGTGTGTGTGTGCATAAATTCGCGAGCGAGCGAGCGAGAGCATGGAAATATGCGACATTTCACCATTTCTCCTGCTGCTACACACACATAAACACACACATACGCATACATTATATTATAGCCGGAGCAGCGGCAAGGAGCAGAGCGACATACGTACATATTACAAACTCGGTTGATGGCTTTTATACTTATCATCGTCTCTCTCTTTCTCTCGCAGCGGCGGCAGCGGGGCTATGTATAATGTGTATAATGTACACTGCACAGCAGCAGCAGCAGCAGCAGCAGCAGCAGCAGCAACTGCAACTGCAGCGGTGTGCATATATACGCGATGGAGGAGAAAGCCTTTCCCGCGCGCGTAAAACCGACGACTCCGAGACTCGGCACGGTATTATATACAGTGTGCATTACGGTGCAGTGCAGCGGCAGCTCAGTCAGTGGTAGTATCGTCGTCGCTCTTCTTTTCGCAACGCGCGCCGCGGCTGCCGCGTTGTATTTATGCGGCCGGGCCGACGACTTCACATACGTGGTATATACCCTATATATGTATATATCTACTGTATATCAATGCAACAGGTGGCTGAGCTGCTGCTACTGCTAAAAGAAAGCAACGTGGATCGCTGGCCTTTGCGCGCACGTTTATTTATTTTCTTTTTTTTTGGTTGCTTTTCGTTATTCGCCGCGACCCGTATAATACACGCCTGCGTGCACACATACATACGCGCATTTACGCGAGGATATAAATTCTCATTATTCTTATAGATGGCAAGAGGCCAATTGGAAATCGGCACGATTGTTAGTAGCAGTCGCCGAGGGAGACTGCTGCAGTTCGGAGTCGCGCTGCATAGCTCGCGCCTATATATATTTTATATATATATATACATCTATATACGCGTGTACTGTGTGTGTGTAACGAATGGTATGCGTTCGGTAAAACAACATGCTGCCTGCCAGAGAGAGGAGTTTTCGTTTCGCGTGAATGCCTTGGGTGCGAGCAGCGGTGGCGGCGGCGGCAGCAGCAGCAGCAACAGCAGCAGCAACGCGTTCTCGGTCAGAGCCCGCGCGTGAGAGAGAAAGAAGGAAGAAGGAAAGGAGAAGAAGCAGAAGAAGAGGACTTGTCCTTCTCCATCTCGCTCTACTCCTTGATTCTCTCTCGTATACTCTTTGGACTTGAATGTGTGTCTGTATGTATATATTTATACCGTATATACGTATATAAATATATATATTCATGTATATTTATTTATATATGTGTATGTATAGCAGTATCGATACTGAATGCCGCGCCCGAGATTTTTGCCCCTCCGTTGCCTCCCCACTCCTCCCCTCATACTCTCTCTCTCTCTCTCTCTCTACTTCCTTCGTCTGCCTGTCTGTCTATATATCCTTATATGTATAATATACCAGACGTATGCACGATTTCTTCGATTCAGCACATATAAATAAAATAATAATACCGGAGGAGTCGGGCGCGTTTTGTTTATTGGAGACACACGAGCCATGACGTGCATTATTATATTATACGTATAAGCTGCGCCGGTCTCTGATTTCTCAGCTATTTACGCTTACAATTAAATCTACTAACGGCCGCGAGCGAGATATTTTCTCATTACATTATCGTCTTTCTTATACGCGACGAAGGAAGAGAAATAAAAAAATTAAAAAATCCAAAGACCTGCGATGTGTGTGACTCTCCATAATATCTACTTGAAAAATAAAAACGATACGCTTCGTCGAGTTAAAAAATCCCCCTTTGGATAAAAAAAAGAGAGAAAGACGAGGAAGATTTTACGGTTTAATTGCAAAATTATCAATCGATCACGATCTCCCGGCGATATACTACTTTAAATATGTCTTCTCGCGGGCGAGGAAGAATCATTTTTACTCAACTCCGAATACACATAAACTACCATATAGGCTACATACGCACGAGGCTTTTTAATAATTGATGCATGCAAATTTATGACGAAACGCAAACATTATTTTGCCTCGCTTTGCCTCGGTACCCCCCGAGTACATCACGGAGTTCGTACACTAACTCAACACACACACAGACACACGGACACGGAGCAGTACACTGGTCCCGGTATTGATATATACTCTCTTGGCATACCTATATATATATATATACGCACGCTCGTCTCTCGATCCTCTCGCTCCGCGGCGCGTATTTACCGTTCGACAGCCGCGCACACAGATGAGAGAATTCCTTTAAAAGCGCCAGCAGCAGCGGCAGCGGCGGCGGAGGCTGTATCATTTTGGATAATCATTATATATACCGCACAGTGTATTAACCCGCATGTATATATAATACACGCGAGCGTAGGCGGCGGTGTACACGCTGTTTCTGTTTCCTCTTTTGATTTTTTTATTCTTATTCTTCAACTCCCCCTTTTTCAGCCTCGAAGTCATTATCGTCCTGCACCCTGGAGCGATCGAATCAAGTAGAGAAAAAGAGAGGATGATACGCGTAACGGACACACAGGGATTTTACGTGGTCGCGCGCGCTAATTTTCGGGGGTTAATAATGCACCGCGAGGTCGTTAAAACTTCTCTCTCTCTCTCTCTCGTCTTGCATACAATTATATACCGATCGACTGTATCGTGAACTTTTCTTGTTATTTTACGCTAATCGATGCATCACATATGCCTTCGACATCGAGTGACAAGCATAATATTATTAATCTGCTCGATACGTGAGCCGATATATGAACTTACTCGTGTTCTCGCATGCATAAGTTATTATTCATCGATAAAAGGCGATCGTTTAATCCGAGTTCCTGCCGGGTCACGTGTGTGAGCGAGAGTTCAATTACCAGACACGCGTCGTTTTACGTTACACACCGTATGATACATATATTGTTATTAGTCTCGTAATGTACTAATATTTCCTCTGCGTGGACCGACATTTTCGATATGTATACATATGTGCTTCAGTGTGTGTTGTACGCGCAATAATGCAGAAAATATTTTCACCGAATGTCGCACAGCAGCGCCGTGCATGCATGTGCGTGCAGTATAAAATATAATACGCATGTATAAGCTCGCTTTATCTCGCAATTAGATCTCTTCTTACTAATATAAAACTGCCTCGCATGTGCACATTTATGATTCGCTTTGCTCTCTCTCTCTCTCTCTCTCTCGTCGTACTTATATTAACGAGCAAGATGAAATTACATCTATGTGTTTTTCTTTTTTATTTAATCGTGACGACGCATCAATCGCGTTGATTCAATTAGAAACTTCTCTCCCTCTCTCGCTTTCTGCTGAATTAACGTTTAAAAATGTTGAAATGTGCTCGCCCGAGAAGGGGGAAAGAGAGCCCTTTCTTTTTACGTTGCATTTATCAAGTGTATCGTAGGCGAACACGCATAAATACGCACAGCGACACGCGCGTGCTCGCGTTGTGCACGTGCCACTCGTTAACTGCAACACGCGCGCGCTGCTGCTGCACAGGCATTTACATATATATAGTGTGTTTTTGTCAGTCTGTGTGTGCGCGCGACTACCGTGTGCAGCGTAAAAAAAAAAGAAGAGAGAGAGAGAGACAAGAAAAAAAAGTACGCTTGTAATACAATATATAAACGTGCGACTGCTGTGCGCGAGAGTTGGTGCGAGTATGTATTCTGCACAATGTATGTGTATGGATATAATACCGCATGCGCGACCGTACAGTCGTGGGTGCATTTCTAATCTCTTACAAGCCAGATTCAATTAGCATCGCGTTTGTCTCTTTCGTTTGTCTGTAACGATCGCGTATACATACACACCGAACGACGATCGCTAAATGGACGCAAGAGAGATAAGATGATCGGAGCAGTAAAGGAGGAAAAAAATAAAGCGTATAGGATTAATTAAAAACTGGCGTGAAAACAGAAAATACGTCGAATTCGAGGGAGAAAACGACAAATACACGCTGTGCAGGCGAATTTCCGAGGAATAACACGATCGTTTTTTCCGTGCCGATTGGAAACCCTTCAAGCGAGCGACGTCGCAGAGACGACACTGCGCACCAGTGTGCTGTGCGGCACTGATGCATTACATATACATTTACGCGTTATATATATATCGAGAGACCGGGTCGTCGACGTCGCGTCGTCTGGAACAAAATCCAGGGTCGTTACATCCGGTGGCGCACATTATACATATTATAAATATTATATATATACATACACGTTGCAGTACGCTTGTGTGGTTTCCACATGTGTGGCTGTGTGCAGCGAGGTATATCTAGATGTGTTGTGTGCTGCTGCTGCCGCTGCTCTCGTTGTTAAAAAAAAAGAAGAGACTTTTGGCCTTGTGTAGAGCGAATATGTGTGTAGGATGTGTGTGTCTGTGTTAGTGCATGCAAAGAAACATCTGCTCTCTTTTATTTCTTCACGGGCTCGAGAGAGTGAAAAAAAGAGAGAAAAAATAACAGAGCCTTTGATTGACCCCCTCCCCCATCTTATCGCTGCTGCTGCTGCTGCTGATGATGATGATGATGATGTTGTTGTTGCTGCTGCCGCCTTAACGGATGCGGAGTTTGCTTAGGGGAGTGTGTATTATTATTATATATGTACACCAAAAATGTATGTTGTGTGCGCTTCGGATTCTATTCGTAGCTGTCGTTCGAGTACTCTTCGCTTATATACACGACGCAAGAAATGGCTCACTTGTCTCTCGACCCCGGACGAATTGGCTGCGCGTATACAAAGTATACGCCTCCTCTCTTCGCTCCGAATTTCATAATTTTTATGATAAATATTGCATAAACGCGCAAGCGCCCGCGCACTTATCGCGTGCCTCGATTATCATAACGGATTTCGATGCGAAAAAAAAGACTGATAAAGTCATTCAACAATATGTAAAAAGAATTTTTGTAATATTGTAGATCCCGAAAAATTTCTCCAAGTTTTCGCGTAAGATGGATGTCAGATTTTTTCAGACGGTGCGCTACAAGGTCCAAGGAGCCAAAAAGTCCTTATTTTTAACGAGATTTAATTTGTTCGGGTCGAGCGGCCTGAAATGTACAATTCGAACGTGGCGGTACCGTAAGGACTTGGAAAGCCCGAGTGCATCCACTCCACGCCACTGCACATTGAGATCGTAGAGGCGCTGAAGTCGCCGGTAGTTTCGTGGCTCGAGAGCACGTGCTCTTTAAATTTCATGATAATTTTCAGTTCAAGGTTACGACGCCGCTGCGTGGACAAGAAAAGATCGCATCGTTTTTAACAAGTGTTTTTCGTGAAAAAAATTGTGATTGTGTGTCAGTGCGATGATGATTGTAAAGTTTTTTCGCGAACTTGATGAAGTTTTCGATGAAATATATATAGGCACAGAGATTCGGGCTGCCGTTTTCAAGGATGGGTTGAACACGGGCAGTTTATCGATGCATTGATAACCTGTAAAGAAACGACCAATTGGGAGGATGAAGACCATCGACTTCGATTACTTCAAGAATTTGCTAACTTTGCCAGTGTTTATAAGGGCGAATTTCCATATTTCCGACGCATTTTTCGGCCCGAACAAATTGAACGTCTTATCTTTGATTCCATGAACGAACAGTTTAAATATAAAGGACAAATAATCATCGAATTCTTGGCCAGGAGCGGATACAAAGACGAGCCCGACGTCGACGAAGACGGCAAGCCATCGTCGCGTCGCACCACACCAATTCATCGCGCGGTTAAAAAAAGGTACCACCGCCTCGTCGATGGTCTATTCAAGATTTACAACAGATTTGACGTGAATTACACCGACGAGTCAGGTTTTACACACCTCCACGCGGCCTGCCAGTACGGTTGCGAGGACGCCGTCACGAAATTCCTCGAGCTCGGGCAAGATTTCCATTGCCTCGTGCCAGAAACAGGCGATTCGCCATTGCATTTGGCTGCGAGGTACGATCACAAGGAGGTGATGGAATGTCTGCTGAGAAGTGGCGCCAATCCGAATTTGGCCAATAGAGATAAATGGACACCTTTGCACACCATTAGCCGGTATGGCCGGTACGTAGACACGGCGAAGCGGTTATTCGAGATCAGCGACGAAGTCAATCGTCCGGTGCAGATTAACGCCCGGGATGAGTTTGGCCAAACGCCGTTGTATTTAGCTGTGGAAAACGCTTCCCAGGAGATGTTCGCAGTTTTGCTGAGGCGAGGTGCGAATCCGAACTTGGCTAACGAGCTCGGACATACTCCTCTGCACATTATTGGCTGGTCTGGTGAAAATCCAGACCCGGTAGAACTATTTTTTCAAATCAACCTTGATCAAAATCAAATGGTGGAGGTCGATGCCCGGGACAATCGGGGTGAAACACCACTACACCATGCTCTGAAGAGCGGTCGCAAAAAAAAAATCGAATCGCTACTGAGAAGAGGCGCCAATCCGAATCTCTCGAACGCAGAGGGATCAATGAGGGATCAATGTCTTTACACATAATTTGCCAACGAGACGAGTTGAGGGATAACGATTTGATGAAAATATTCTTCGAGATGACTGACGAATTAAAACTGACGTTGCAAGTCAATGCTCAGAACGAGAAAGGTCGGACGCCGCTGCAATTGGCTGTGGAAAATATTTTGCCG
>CACVKI010143400.1:0-23972 GCA_902732785.1 Trichogramma evanescens | reverse complement strand
ATATAGTTCGTCTTTATTGGACGGCTGAAAACGTGCATGAACGAACACACGTTATAGACACACACACATGCATATGTAGCACACACCGACACAGTCGCGTGACGCGTCGGTTAGTATGCCTTCTTAAATTAAATGAATGAACACAGATGTCGAATGTTTTTGTCCTTTCGCGGGAATAATTTTGAAACTTCAACTTTCACTCATCGTCTATTTTTATGATAAATTCTAAAAATAAGTTCTGTAAAAACTGTATTAAATTTTTTTACTTTCAAAATTTTCAAATTTATTTTCTCCATCATTTTAGTTGACTCGTCACTCGATATGCCACCTCGTGGCTCGCGGTGGATGGCTCGGTCAAACGATGCATCATACGCATGCCCCGCGCATCTCTTAGCTTTTTCACATTCACCCACGTGTTTAGTACGTTTTATAAAGTCAGTACGAGTTGCGACGCCGCCGTGTGAAGAAGGAAGAAAAAAATCTCACAGACAAGTGATTTTTCTGGAAAAATCTTAATTTAAAAGTGATCGTGTTTGTGAGTTAGTAGATAAAAAAATGGCCACGTCCATCGACCAATCCAACGTAAATTCCGATAACCAACAAAAATTGGAAACTTTGAAGAGCCTACGAGAAAATGTCAATTGGGAAATCGAAGGAGAGCGACGTGGATTGCTCAATCAACTTTACGCCTTAGTCGAAAATTGGACGGACCAACTTCCGAATCTCCGGGAAATTTTTCGGGCCGAAGAAATCGATTGGCTTCTCTCGGCGGCTGTAAGTGACAATCATGAAAACGAGGATAAAAGACGATTCGTCGAGTTTGTGGCTAGCACTGGCTACAAAGACGAGCCCAAAGTCGATAAAGACGGCAAGCCATTGTTGAATCGCACTACACCGATTCATCTTGCGGGTAGAATCAAATATAGTTATCTTATTTTAACTCAGCTTTTTAGAATATATAATAGATTCGATGTGAATTACGTCGACGAGTTGGGCATGACCCATTTCCACGTGGCCTGCAAATGTGATAGCTATACAAGCGCTGCTGAGAAATTCCTCAAATTTGGTCAAGATCCCAATTGCCATCCTCCACCGCTACACGAGGCTATAGCCGGTTATAATAATTTTGCGATTCTCCATCTACTGAAAAGCGGTGCCGATCCAAATTTGGCCGACGCTGAAGGACTAACTCCTTTACATAAAATATGTAAGAGGTTCAACTCCGATATTATTCCGGTAAGTATGTTATTCATTATCAGCGACGAGAAACATCAGTTGGTGAAAGTCGATCCTCTGGACAAGTTCGGCCGGACACCTCTACACTATGCTCTGATGATCGAATGGCATAAAAAAAAAATTGTCCAACTGCTGATAAAAATTAAGAATGCCACCCCAAATTTGGCCGACGTGGATGGATTGACACCTTTGCATTTAATTTGCCAAAGAAATTTCGAGGAAGAGGACTTGGTGGAGCTATTTTTCGAGATGTGCGACGAAAAACATCATCTGGTGCCGGTCGACCCTCTAGATAATCGAGGTCGAACACCACTACATTATGCTGTGACGAGTCTTTTGCCTAATACCGTAGATTTTCTTTTGAATCGAGGGGCTGATTTGTCTAAATTCGTTTTCCCTACTGAGAGATTTAAAATATGGTTTGGTTATTATTATGATTGTAAACTGAAATTAGCGTCTGGCGCTATGGGTGTCGTGGAAAATCTTGAGAGAAGAGGATACGAGCTGGATCAAAACAACGTTCTCATGATCATGAAATGGTACGCCAAGTATGGATTATTTGAAAAGTCGGAGGAACTTGAAAAATATTTGTATAACGACGAGGAGTTCGTAAGCAAAGCGAAAAATCAGATGATTCGCACGGGTGTGCCGCCTTACAATAAATGTTGCGATTATTATGGCGTTGATGATGATGATGATGATGATGATAATGATGAGGAGGAGGAGGAAATGAAGGACGAGGATCTAGCGGAAGAAGTAGTGGAGAAAGCTGAAGAATCATTGGAAGGTCCAAGTCTGTCGCTCTACGACCTGATCCAGCTACGACCCGAAGAATTCGAAAACCTATTCACTTATTGGGACTACGGCCATTTCGAGCACACGTGTAGCAGTATGGCAAGGGGGTGGGGACTCACTGATAGGGCCAGGCTGGCTTGTGTTGTTCATCTGTGTGAGATGAGGTCCAGGAGATTTTTTCGACGATGGTCAGTCTATCCTTTCTGGGATCTTATTCACAAACGACTACCGCTTGAGGTCTGTGAGATGATCGTAGATCGTCTGACAAACGAGGATTTATATCATATTTGCTTGGCGGCTATGGACCCAAGTCATAAAACCAATGAAAATAATGTAATCACAAATGTAATAAAATGTAACAACAAAAGACAAAAGACCCATGAGGGCTAAAAAAGCTCCAAAAAAGCTATAAAGATTATGTATGGTACAGATTGTGAAGGTTTCTTTCTAGCACGAGCCACCAGTCGAGTTTTGCTGAAAAAGCTTATCCGCGCACTTTGTATACAATATTTTATAGCACAAGAGCCTTAAACTAGCGGCAAACTTGCGATTTTTAGGTTAAAGTGCCATAAAAATTCTTTAATTAAATAAAGTGAAATGTATTCAATGATCAAGTTTTTTATATTTTTTGCGTTACATTCATTTGGAAATAATTAGTTTTTTAATATCAAAATATGCCACATTATAACACACCAATTCAAATTAAAATCTCAACATGTACTAGACATCCCTACGGAAACTTCTGAGGTGAGATCTGAGGTGAGATCTCGTGTCAAAATCTGGGGCGGCGGATTGTGTATCTGGGACGAGTGGCCGTTTGCGACCCTTGCGTAGCGAGGGTTGCAAGGACACGAGATCAAGATGCACAGCCGTCCCAGTTGCGTAATGTACTATATTATTATTGTATTTTATCATTGTATACGCGAAAAAGTGTGCGTGCGTACCGCGCGCGTGTGTAGGGTAAATGTGGGTGTTACTGCGGTTTTTTGTTAGGTTGTTTTCCAACCTTCGATATTAAACGTTGTAAAAAGATTTGCCTAATAATTTTTTTTTTACGTTATTGTTCAGGATCTTGGCTAAACAATTCAAATATTAAAAATTTTTTAATTTCAATTTAATATTATTAAACAGTACTTTAAAAAATAAAAGTGGATGCATGTATTACTGCGGTACATGCATGCATTACTGTGGACCTATTACTGCGGATGACCTAATGCTGCGCATGTATTACGGTGGTTTTTTTCAGCTTCAAATGCAAGATTTCGATAGTATTAAAATTATTTTCAACTCATTGATAATAAAAATGTATCTCAAATGGTTTTTGAAAGGATTTTTCGTCTTTATTCGGAGACATATAACTTCAACCCAATCAAGCAGCTGCTTTTAAGTTATGGGATGCCTTTTTTCGCATCGAGTTACAATCCAGTCCACTATCTCATCCTCTTCAGTTTCTGTAAAAACTGTTGAACGTCCTGACCTGTCGCTTTTATATTTTCTTGGTTTTCGAGCTCGGATTGTTGATTGAGGTACCTTGAAAGTCCGTGAAGCATCGGCGATGGTGCTACCTTTTTAGACGGTTTCAACCAGAAGATTAACATTATCTTGAGGGTAATTTTTTCTGCGCACTGGATTCACTTTGGTTTTGTCATTACTTGGTACAATTTTTTTTTTACTTTCCCCATGATGCTTTTACTATAAATTTATTTAATAAACATTGAGATTGGCGAACAGCGAAGTCATAGATTTAAGATTATTTGGTTATGTTACCGCAGTAATATGCGCAGCGCTACCGCAGTAATATACTCATTTCAATAAAATGATGCACCTAACATTGTATCAATGAAAAAAAATAGATAATAATTTTAAATCGATATAAAAGTTAATTGAATATTTTCTGCATCACTTATGCTTACTGATAAAATTATCACTTTTCTCTCCAAGTCGATGCAATTAATTAAATCAACTACGACAAAATGTGGCTAAATACGAAAATTTTCAACTTTTTTTGCTCGATTTCAAGGATCACATTTTAAAAATGCTTTAACAATAATTAACTTCATTGTTATCTATTAATTTTCAACTCATAGGATGAGAAAAACTTACTTTAAATACTGATATAGTTAAGTTACAGTCATATACATTTAGAAAATCATAATATTAGTTTATTCTTCTCCCGCAGTAATAGGTGCACCCACAGTAATACCCACATTTACCCTAGTGTGTACGTGTGTTTGTCAGTTCGCGGCGGAGCAGCGAGACTTTTTTCCCAAACGTCAACACACAACAACGTCGCGCGAGAAAGAGAAGAACAAATCTGTGATGAAAAGCTGACGTGGTTGCGAGCTCTCCGCTGCTCTTTCTCTCTTGCTAGCGCGCGGCAGAGTCTCTGTCGACTGCGTGCATATTCATACATTACGTACCGTGGGTGTACGCGACGACGATCGCCAAAGCTGTTGGCGATTTATATCAAGTATATATATATATAATATATAGGGTACTACTTTCTAAAGCGGATGAAAATCACCCATTGATATTTGAGGCCTTTTTTGTATTTGCGTGTGATTCCCTATCGAGCTCAAGTGTCGTCTCGTAAGCGCCGCGTAGCGGACATCTCGAAAACTACGACGAGTCGTTTCAAAATCAGTCTTACTTCTAACTTAAACTAAGCGTGAAATACTTCCTTCTTCAATTATTCCACGAAATATTTTGTTGAATCTTTACAGTAACCGCCGATGGTATCTAAAGACCTCAGTCATGAAGCTGATCGTGTAACACACATATATGTGTTAACGAGAACGAAGTAGATTAGAAATATTTACATCTCCACAGTACTTCAATTTGAATCGGTTTTTCCAATAGGTCGAGTGTTTAGCTTTAGTACAAATGCAGAAGCGATTGCTGTAAAAATTACCTTTTTTATTACGCAATTCATTTAGTGTGCAAACAACTGTGTTTTTACAGAAAGATGAAATAAATGGTGTAGAAGCGAATTGATGCTTTATGTTTAATGTCTAAATAATCATTCATTTTTTTAGCGAAGTGTATTGAATAATATTTTTTTTGGGAACAACAATTCTGAGTTTAGATTAACTTCATATGTAAAAAAAGTTTGTTACTTATCGCAATTACAAATACATATAACACATAAGTTTATTATTTTCATAATTATTGCGAATTTCAGCCATTTCGACATATTATGATATTATAATTAATCGAATCATATAACAAAGAGATGCATTTTCATATGGTATCTTTATTTCAAGTATAAAAAATATCAAGGCATTTTCAAGTTAATGTTATTGACAAACAAATATGAGTAAAATGGAAAAATTGAAGTTTATTCATGCTTTCGTTTTTTTCCAAGAAGCATATCACTCATTTCATTCAAGCGCAATGTTTCGTTCAATTGGCGTTTGACAAAATCAACTGCTTTTTTCTTCAAATGTTCTGCATCAAAATCATCAGCTATTTTAAGTGCGTCCATGGCATTTTCAGGTGATAAGTTTGAACCTAATAGGTGTTCGCACTTATTTTTCAATTTTTGAAGCTGATACTTGTCAGCGGCCGCCATGAGTTCTGCAGTCATAAAAAATTCTTGATTTTTCACGCTACCTGTGTAGATGTATCGAAGCATTTCAACTACAGTACTGTAACTGATATCGACTATGTCAATCGATAGACTTTTGTTCTCAAACGTGCCTTGACTAAACATGGTTTCAAACACTGGACTTGCAGTAGCCAATATGACTCTATGGGCCGGAATTTCTTTTCCACATGCTGTTTTTAGCAAAATATCGCTGAATTTTTTATCGAGAAACATCCTCTCGAAATTGAATTTTGAACCAAACTCTTTATCCACGTTAACAAGCCCATTCTGAGCCGATATTAACTTGCATTGAATTTTTATATTATCCTGGGATGAAATGGCTTTTTCAACTACCATTGAGGGTATCAACAAAATCGATTCTTCGTTACGATTAACAGGAAACGTGAAATCATTTTTTCTTCGAATTTCGAAAATTGTGTCATTCTTGAGCATTGATACTTCGTAGTGCCACTTCCACGTTAATGATGAGTCTCGTTCTATGCAGCACAGACACAAACGCCAAATTTTTTTATACACGGCTGGCTTATCTCTATCGGGTCCACGATGAATGCATAAGCAGGTATTCAGTCTTAAATAAAATGCTACTTTATCATAACTACGGATATTAAATTGGCTCGATCTAACCACTTTATGTTGTAACAACAATTCCAAAACATCATGTGATAACACCCAAGTAAAAAGGTTGCCCTCTTCGTTAATTTGCAAATCGCCGATTACAACGAATGACATGATACACTTTAGGCGAAATGCTGCAAAGATTCGATTATGACTAAATGTCTGAATTCACTGGCACAAATTGTTGGGCAATTGATCACATAACCACAACAGTTAGCTGACTGAATACGAAGTACAACTGACCGTTGCAACTTGCAAAAGACTCGAATCACCACGAGGAAGTCCCGTGTTGCCTTAGTTCTATCTGCGCGCGACTATTGCGAGCCTCAAGTAAAACGTATCGTCGTGTAAATATAGCTCTATATAGCAGAAAACTCGAAAACTGATTGGTCAATTGATAAAGAGCATCATTTGTACGAGAAACTTTTTTATGGCTTTTGGGCAGTGAGTCCGTGAAAACTGAAAAATCAGCGAGCGCGATAATCATGAGTTCTTCGCCTGACAGTTGCTTCTATAGTTGTTTCGCACGCTGTGATTGGTCGGCGCTTGACAGTGTCGAGTCTCGACTGTCGAGTGTCTGCACTTTGCACGCTCACTTCTCCTATTGGCTCGTACACAGGCAAGAAATAGTATAGTGCTCGGCGTTCATGCCTTTACTAACGTCTATGTGGTGTCGTTCTCTCTCTCTCTCTCTCTCTCTTCCTTGCTTGCTTCGATGTACTTATTTGTGCATTTCGGTCAAAATATAACAATTTATGCTGATGTTTAAGTAATATATGATCCTAGGGTATACGGAAGGATGGAATATATGTTGCAGGAGTAAATTGATTTTTTTTTATCTGTCTCTCAATGAAGATTCATTTTATAGGATATAGTGCATTAAATGATACTTTTCTTGAGTAAAAGAATTAAGATAAGATGGAATTTCATGCAGAGAAAAAAGAAAACGTTACTGATCACAGATACATTTTTGTCATGTTTACGGTCATATTGCGTGCTTATAGTTTCTTATTGTATTAAATTATTTCTCTGTATAAACACGTCGGACACGATTTTACACCTATATATGTTCAAGTATTTACGTAATTCAGGCTTTTTAATGGAATGATCAAATAATCTTTAATGTATCGAATAATAAATCACATCTTTATTTGCAGTAAACAAAAATCACAAAGCATTTTTAAGTAAATTTTATCGATAAACACATATAAGTAAAATGGAAAAAGAATGTTTATTCCAGTCTTGGTTTTTTATTTAGAAGCACGTCACTCATTTCATTCAAGGACAATGATCCGTTCAATGTACTTTTGACAAAATCAACTGATTTTCTCTTCAGATGGTCCGCGTTATATTTATCGGCGAATTTAAGAGCATCCATTGCATTTTCAGTTGACAAGTTTGAGCCTAATATGTGTTCGCACTTATTTTTCAATTTTGGAAGCTGATACTTGTCAGCGGCCTCCATGAGTTCTGCGGCCATAGAAAATTCTTGAGTTTCTACGTTACCTGTGTAGATATATCGAAGCATTTCAACTACAGTATTGTAACTGATATCGACTATGTCAATCGATTGACTTTTGTTCTCACTAAACATGGTTCCAAATACTGGACTTGCAGTAGCCAATACTATCCTGTGAGCTGGGACTTCATTTCCGCATTTTGTTCGTAGCAAAATATCACTGAATTGTTTATTGAGAAACATCCTCTCGTAAGTCAGTTTTGGATCAAATTCATCCTCAGCCGATGTTAATTTGCATTGAATTTTTATAATATGCTTGGATTTAATGGCTTTTTCAATTACCGTTAAGGGTATCCTCAACATCGATTCTTCGATACGATAATCATTAAACACGAAATCATTTTTTTTTCGAATTTCGAAAATTGTGTCATTCACGAGTATTGATACTTCGTAGTGCCCCTTCCACGTTAATTCGATGTCTTGTTCTACGAAGCATAGATATAAATGCCAGATACGTTTTAGGACTGTATCATCTCCTGTAGGTCCAGCATAAAAGCAGTCGTCGCGTTTTAGTCTAAAAGAACATAGTCCTTTATCGTTACGATGGATGTTGAATATGTCTGATGCAACTTCGCTATGTTTCAACGATAATTGTAAATCAGCACTTGATAACATCCACGTAATAACGTTGCCCTCATTATTGAATTGCACGTGGCCGAGGATTTTGTCGCCTACAGTAAACATGTTATACTTTAGGACAAATGCTGGAAAGATTCACTAATCACTGAGTATCTGAATTCGTTCGAAATTTTCATCGATATGAAATTTTCCTTATATGACTGCGGCACACTGACACAACTGTATAGGCAGTAGATTACACGACCACGACAATGGCGCCGACTGACTACGAATTACTATACTGAGCGTTGCACAAGGCACAAGCCAAGACTCGGATCGTCGCCCGTGTGTTCTAAAACTCCAGATGAACCTTCGTGGCGTTCTGAGCGAGGCAGCGAGCTCAAGAGTAGGGATGTGCGATTCTACTCGATTCCTAAAAATCGATTCGATTCTTGCGTTGTAGAATCGATTTTTTTTCCGATTCTCGGCATTATGTGATTAAAAAAAAATTTTAAATTGATCAAAAGTTTGGTATATTATTTTCAATGGTTTGTAATTCAATTAATTTAAATAAATCAATCTAATTTACTTATTGATAATCTGAATAATATTTGCTCATTTATCTTTTCCTTAAAAAAAATTGAGAATCGGAATCCATTCTTCGATTCTTTTTAAAAATAATCGATTCTTAGTGGAATCGCACATCCCTAGTCCCTACTCAAGAGTCGTGCGAGCGCCGCTTAGTGGACAACTCGAAAACTAACTTGGTCGCTTGGAAGAAATTGCAGACTTTTGGGTAGATAAGATTACCGTCAAGACTCACGGCCTATAGAAGTTGAGAAATGACGGGCTAGGTAGAGAAAATCAGAAGACGTGATAGTTAGGTTGCAAGAACTAGGTTTATTGTGAAGACGCTGCGAGACGTCACTTGGTCACTAATTAGTCAATCGACACAAAATCATTCGTTGTCCAATTTCTTATTTGGATAAAGATGTCACATACTTTCTTGTTTAATTCTCACTCTTCGACTTTGATCGTATCAAACCACCTTAGTTGTGAGCTGATAGTACTTACGCGCATGTGATATAAGGACCGCGAAATTTGAAAAATATATTTAAATTTCTTCGGTACTTCAATATAAACTTCGTGTGTATTACTTACTTGTCGCAACAATTGTGTTTGTCATTCGATTATCGGAGAGTCAATTTTTTTATAGATATGAAAATCTCTCATATAGACGCGCGCGCGATCTATAAAGCATCAAAGTGAAACTCCCATCCTCATTGTTCGGTTTACGAGGCGTGCAACCAGAGGAAACTTCGTCTATATGCCGGAAACTTTTCTTTTCTTCATTAGAGTATTATGCACCATGCAGCTTGTATTATATATATAAGAAGATGCATTGACCGAGAGAGTTTTCCGCGAGTCCTCTTGAGTACAAAAAAAAAAAATAGAGTATAATGCACCATTAACAGCCGATTGAATCCGAGCAGTGTCGTCGCTTCATTAGCCCGCGTGCACGGGGATATCGTGTGCACTCGCGAGTTCGGACCTGCACACACACACAGGGTGTCGTTAAGCCGCACAAAGTACACATCCAAGTACTGTATGCACTGTACGGTACGCGTAAAATCGACTTTCACTTTTTTTTTCTCCTCGCGCTCGTCCATAAACACTGCGCGCACAGTCCAAAGGACGTCGAGTCAATTTTTTCTTCGACACATAAATATATACAGGTAGTCGCGCGCGTACAACGTATGGTAGACGCGTATGACACGCGAAACAGTTGCATAATTCTTGATTAGCCATTTATGCTCTATGAGCGATTTATACATACTTTCTGCAATCGTCTCTCTTTTATCATAATCGGTATATAAGCTGCCTGTACAAGCGACGTCGAAGGAATTCGCAAAGGATAAAGAGAGGTGAAGAAAAAAATAACAGACGGACAGCCGGGTATTTTTTTTTTTTCATCTTTATACCACTCGATGAAAAAACATTGCGTAAATACGGTGTAGCGCGCGCACATAACGCGGTAATGCGTATACATGGATAATTAAGCAGATCGAGATAGATATTATTATTTTAGCCGCGTTCTCGGGTGAAAGCCTATTATCCGATGTATATCGATGTGTAGCAGCATAATGTACAATATATACACGATCAATCGTTCGTTATAAGTACGATAAATAATATATATCTTACTCGCGCGGCGCAATGTTTTGAAAAGGACGTCGTCGTTGCGATCGATTGTTTTTAAACTCGTCTCGCAACGCTTAGAAAGCTGCGCCGCTGCTCGCGAGCTTTTCGCGCGATCGATTTGCAAACGAGTATCGAAAAATTTGTTCATCTCAAGAGCGAGACAAGTGTCAATCATGCTCATTATTGGCCGGTTGTCCTCATGGGCGAGTCGCGCGCGCAAGATCGGTATGCTGCAGCTATGTAGTAGTGCCTCGTTGTATGTAACGCGTTAATTTTTTTCTCTCTCTCTCTCTCTTTCTCTCCTTTTCGGAGCTCGCTCGAGCAAGCATAGCAGCAACAGGCCACCTCTGCACGTTGGGGAGAAAGTTTTTCTGGCTGAGGCTAATATAGCGTTACGGCCAATTAGCCTTGCCTGACGAGCTGTGCATGGCTACTACTACTACTACTACTACTACTACTACTACTTTTTGGCTAATTGCGCTTTAAATCGAAGCTTCTCGTGAATTCGCGCGTACGCGTGCCGATCGACATATCTGCTGTGAGATCGTTGATTGAACCGATCCATGTGTCGTTGCGATCATCGCTGCGCTGCTTATATGCACTTTGCTATATGGAAATTCTATTTCAACTTCTCTCAGTCTAGGCATATGTGTGTCATCGCGAGTAACCCAATTGTTATATAGTAACACCGCTAAAGAAGCTTCCGGATGAAAAATTAGCCGCGTGCAGAAGACACACGCGTGTATAACAGTTGAATTCGCATTATACGTACGAGTGATTCTCGGGTTTGTCGAGCTCATTGAAATTCGTCGTGTGGAGTTTCAGGTCACTTCTCACGACGCTCCTCCAATCCCATTATATTAGAATATATGTATAGCATAGGATTCTTGAAAAATCCACGCGCCACCTCCGCAGCGAGCCGAGTTTCTTCTTCTGCGCCGCGGCTGCACGACCAGAGTCGTTGGCATAATATAATAATATAACGGCAGTATAAAAGCGCGTGTCGTGCCTATACACCATGTGTAAGACTCGCGTACGTATTTATTATTATGGTGTTTACGCAATTTCTATGATCCGCGCTTGTTTGTGTATGTGTGTGTGTATATATCGAGACGCGCATTGCGCAACGCTTAAATGTATACATTTATATATATGTATATACACATCCATTTGGTGCAGTGCGCGACGTTGTATTTCGCCGTGTATGTATAAGGACGGTATCGGCGCTCGAGATTCGTTCGCTTATTTTTTAGCGGAAAATCGGCAGACTCGAAATTACATGTATATCCCCGATCTCGCGTGCGCTAATGAGATTTCGATCTGCTGCTGCTTCAAGGATAAGCGTGGCGGAGATCGACGACGTCGCGCGGAGCGGCGCAATTCGTCGTGTGTATACGCGGCAATTTTGAGGAAAAATATGCGTTGCGAAAGGTCGAGCCTGTATTGCCGCCACTGGCCGCTAGCGCTCATGGAAATTGAACTGCTTTTTTTCTGTCTCTCTCTCTCTTTTCTGTATAAGACGATTTATTTCGATCGGGGACGGTTTGACAGGTCAGTGAGCAAAGCCGCGCGACGTTCCAGAGCGATCTGCGAGAGAGAGATATATGTGTTGGTACACGCACACGCGACTTTGGTGACGTTTTGCAAGGCGTTCGCACATTGCCCGGAGATTTTACGGAGTGGTATTCAACTGCGACAACAAAAAAATTGACAAAAAATAACAAGGCAATTAGCGAGGACGAAATTCAAAGCGATCCTCGCGCGCGCCGAGCGTGACATAATCGAGATCGAGAATCGAGCTATATTAGCACACCTGTATATACATACAGGGTCCGTGACTCAAGTCCACCCGCGCGCGCACAAACGGCCCCACTACTCTGCTTCTCGTGATTGCCAAAGTCAACAACCTGCACCTCCAAAGCTGCAGCACGAGTATAACATGTTTATATGTATTATATAGCATATAGAGTCGCTTTTTTTTTTTGCTCTCACGCCGCGCGTATACCGAAGTAGAGAGATGAAACGCGAGTGCAGCGTCTGACGTATAGTAGCACATACAGTTTTATATATACATTATACATGCTCATGATATACGCACTTTTCTCGCCAATCTACATCCGAGAGTCGCGCGCGTTATACTATATATATTTATGCATCGAAGAGCCTTTCTAAAACGCCATCACTATACCGGCGGCGGCGGCGAGATATCAGGCAGCTGACATATCGAGCTGTGCAGCTCGCGGCGGGTATCCTTATTGAACGCGTGTATATGATCTATCCAGAGCTCGTGTGCGTGACTGCATATAACGCGATAGCGAGGTGAAACTTTTTTAGGCTTGAAGCTCAAAAATGTGATCGTAAGAATACGGAATCTTCGGAGGGTCAGAGTCTGTGATGGAATAGATTTAATTACAACATTGTGAATTCAATCTAATCACTTCTGATGATTTGATTATCTATATGTATAGACACTACGAGCGAACCCTAGGGTTCTTTTCTTTTTTAATCGCATTTTTTAAGCTTTTTTACATGTTTAATATTCTTAAATTATATTTGTTAATTTAAACTCCATTTTTTATTGTAACAAGAATTATCGCAATTAAAGAGCTCATATATGATTATAATATGAGCTTTCCGATCCCATCAATAAATGGCGTATCGTAAACTCGCAAGTGACAAAACCAAGTTTCGATTCGTATAATACGAAAAATGTATAATACGAGAGCAGAAGTTTTATCATGGTAGATCCGGGATTATAGCTAAAAAAGAGGTAATTTTTGTGCAAGTAAATGCCTGCAATCTAACCCGGTAGATGTATAAAATTTTCTTGCTTACCGAAAAATCTCTATTCCCCGGCCTATGAGCTGTTGTACCCATGCGGCTATAACACGTACGAGAAAAAAGAAATGTCGCCTGCGTCTGGCAATATCACCGAATATGTGTTATTTTTTCGGCTTTCGCGCGGCCCGTTGTCGTAATATTGATCCAACCGAATTATGTATTCCGTTCTCGGGTAAAATCTTGAGGCTCTTTAAATAAAGTCAATGACACTTGCTGGATCGGTCTATATCACACACACTCACACACACACACATACGAGCGATGACGTTTAGTTTGGAATTTATAAGGCACGTAAATTTCATTGCCGTCGTCGTCGTCGTCGTCTTCGTTGGCGGCGCGAAATTGAGCAATCGTATTTTCATATATAAGGTCTAACGATGCAATCTTATTATATTCTTTTATTGTAATGAGCCACTGATTGTCGATTCAGCGCACTCGATTGACATCGAACGCGCGCGAGTGACCGAGAAAACGACAATAACGAACAATAATAATAGTGCTATTTTTTTGGCAATGAACATTTGAATGCAATTACACATACACAAACAGAATGCAAATCAACTGCTGTAAGACGAGAGGAAAAAATAATCATCATAGAACTCGAAAGAGAGAGAAAGTCGTTTTCGAGGTGCTGAATGTGCCAGCGTATGCATCATATAGCTGCCACACATGCTCCAGCATACAAAGTTTTTTTCTATACGCGGATACCTCTCGGTACTTTTCATCAAAAGTTTTATTGCTCGCGAGCCGGTATATTGGGCTGCACACATGCTCATTTTCCTTTCCTTTTTGTTTTTCATTTCTCTTGAATATCGGGAAAATTCGTTGTACGCGTCGCTCTACTTGTTTTACCCTTGCAAATATACATCGGCAAATTGTCTTGCTCGTAAGTATACATCGATCGAAAATTCATTTGTCTTATCCGATCGAGGAGTTAATCAGACCGCGGTGCGCCTTACAACTGCGCGCGTACACGCGTGTGAAAAGTAAAATTTTGAAACTCGATCGACGCTTCAAGACTTATTATCAAAACGAGCGTAAATGCATAACACGGAAAACGCGTTATCATAATAAAAACGCGAGTAAAAGTGCACTTGACCGCAGAGCAGCTCACCGCGCTGACCTAGACAAAGGAAGAAGTGAAAATTTGCGCGCGGCTTCGATCGAAATTTCGCATTAAATGCCTCATTATCCAAAGGTGCTCACAGCCGCGAAAATCGCCGATCGATCCGATGCGTGCGCGAATTAATGAGAGAGCAGTGAAATCAAGCCGTAAAACCGCGAAGAAAGTGCATATACGTACTCGGTAGCCAATGGCCATATACATCGATTGTCATATCGCCGCTGCTTATGAGTAAAAACTCACCTTAACGAAATACCGTGAAAAAACACACCTCGTCGGATGCCGTGAAGAAAAACACACCTTATTGAAACGTTGTGAAAAAAACACACCTCATCGAAATGCCGTGAAGAAAAGCACACCTCATTGAAACGCCGTGAAGAAAAACACACCTCTTTAAAAGACCAAGATATTTTCAACGTGATTCGTTAAATCGTGATTCGATGAGATGTGTTTTTCTTCACGGCGTTTCGATGATGTGTGTTTTTCTTCACGGCGTTTTAAAGAGGTGTGTTTTTCTTCACAGCGTTTCAATGAAGTGTGTTTTTCTTCACGGCATCTGACGAGGTGTGTTTTTTTTAACGGGATTTTATAAAAAGGTTTTTTTTCATAACGTTTTTCACTGTGTTTTTACTCATAAGCAACGGCGATATACGCTTAGCTCGGCATGTATATAGGTATGCACTGCACTCGTGCGTAGAGATTAATACGTCGAGAGTAAGTACGAAGAATGGGAGGAAAAAAAAGTTGACCGCGCGCACAAAAGCGAGAGTCGGTTGAAAAAAAAATTGACTAATAATCGATCATTACTCATCGCGTTTCACGTGCATCGAATGCTACGTATAGACGTCAAACCTCGCGCACACGGGGGTATACAGAATTATTATTATTATTATTATTATTATTATTATTATTATTAATATACAAGGAAAGAGAAAAAAAAGAGTAAAGTGGATTCGAAGCCAGGGCTTATCTAAGCCGCCGCCACTGCTACTGCTTTCACTCCTCGTTGGCGCGAATTCAGGTGTCTCTGTTTATACGTTTTCCAAGCCTCTTGATACGGATTTGCGAGATGGAAAAATTGATTGACACGAGGCTGCGATCCTCTATACTCGCGATGTGCAGTGCGCGACGACGACGACGACGCCCGCGAAAGAAAGTCTCTTGATACACATTCGGCTACTTTCCCGCGTGCTCATTTGTACACGTTGGGCGTCGTCGTCGTCGAGCGGCGACGGGCCCTTATCTCAATTCTCATGCCGCGGCGCTG
The DNA here is from genome assembly GCA_902732785.1 of Trichogramma evanescens. Classification (NCBI taxonomy): domain Eukaryota; kingdom Metazoa; phylum Arthropoda; class Insecta; order Hymenoptera; family Trichogrammatidae; genus Trichogramma; species Trichogramma evanescens. The sequence goes on along the minus strand of CACVKI010143400.1, from coordinate 8,209 downwards.
CCGAGATGATCTTCCCTCTCGGCGGCAACCTATTAATACAATCTGGGCCTCCTCGCGCACATATACGCACACACACGCAAGCACAATCGAGATCCTCGATCTGAGACGACGACGACCTTGTCTCGGCATCGCGCACACACAGCTGCGTCGCGAGAAACGGGAGTTATTTTTACGACTTTCCTCACAATTTTAATTCGCGTAAATAATTCGAAATATGCCGGATACCTACGTGACTTTTTTTCGGTCGCCAACCACAATCGACCTTGTGTATTAATTAATAGGTATAGTTTTGTTTAAAATGGTTTATATTTCCTTAACAATTGCGAAAGAGAATGCAAAGTTAGGAGGAGCGAGAAAGAGAGAGCAAAATAAAAAAAAAATGAAAACAACAACAACAGCGGCTCGTCTATTACGCTCTAATTGCCATTGGCGCGCACGTGTTTATAGAGGAGAAAACCGCGCCGACTGCGAGTTTATTCTAATATCCCGCAAACGCGAAGCCGAAAGTGTGTGTGCACTCGTATTAATATACGAATATGCAGAGTGAAAATTTGTACAAATATATCCATAGGCGAGTGCGGAAATGGCAATACATAAAAACTCGCAAAAAATGCACATATACGAATAACTTACCGGAGAGCTTGGCGTAGAGGGGCAGCGGCGTGTCGTAGTGCGACGACCCGACGCCGACCGCACAGGCGAACTCGTCCTCGTAGTCGACGGCGTCGTCGCCGTCGTCCAGCTGCAGCAGCTCCCGTCGCGTCTCGTAGATGGGCTGCGTGGGTTCCGCCAGGGGAGGACGCCTGCTGTAATCGTACAAGCGACTGCCGCTGCTGCTGCTGCGGTTTTTTCTCGTCGTCGCCGTGGCGGCGGCTCGTCTCAGGGTCGCGGTCAGATCGCTGCTGCCGAAGTAGATCTCCTCGACGCTGCCGGGCGCGTGGTAACCGGGCTCGCGAGCTGCTGCGTACCTGCGTTCGTTCATCGAATGTATTCAAATGACGGCGCGATATCGAGTCGCGGGAATGCATTTCATATATGTGTTTGATGCAATGCAAATGCACGCAGGTATGAGTCGATTTTTCTGTCTCTCTTTTCTTTTTCGAATCACGTAAATACATACACGCTTATATATGCGATCGCTCGCGATTTTCTTTCGTGAAATCGCACAAATTATAATATCGCGCGCGCTTTCATATGTGCGTGTATTGATTGGCGATCGCTACTTAACTTTCGTTATAACTTCATCATCATCGTATATACATATTACTCACTGATAATTCGAGTCGTAGAGATCGGTATCGCTCGGGCCTGCGTAGCGGCTTCCGGCCCTTCGTCGCCTCGTCGTCTGATAGATCGGCTGCTGCTGAATGATCTCCTCCGGTGGCGGCGGTAGGGCCACGCTGTGCCGCCTGATGTACGCGTAGTTCTCGAGGTCCCACGGGTCGACGTAGTTCCGGCTGCCGTTGGCGTTTCCGCTGCTGCTGCCGGCGCTGCCCGAGCTGCCGATCGACGAGTCGACCGAGTCCGGCCAGTAGATCGACGCCAGCTTCGAGCGCATCTTCGCGTACGTCTTCTCCATCATTTTTCCTTCTTTTTCTTTGTTTTCTTCTGGTCACTGGTATACAACTTTTTGAGATATGTATAATGCTGCTACGGAATCGAGGCTCGGAATCTCTATCAAAGCAGCAGCAGCAGCTCCATGTCACCTTGATTATGCGCGCACAGAAATGTAAATTATTTCATAAATTTATAATACAGCAACAACTTTTCCCACTCGAGGCGAAAGCACTGATTCGCGACTCGCTGTACATGCCCTCGCGCACAAGCACTCGCCTTTTCCGACACGACGCACACCGTGTATACCGCGAGTTCGCTGCTTCTCCGGACGCGCTCGTCTCGCGAATGATCTTTCGCGGCTCGGCGCGCGCCCGCCAAAGCAAAGCACACACGCGTACACACACACACACACACACACACACACACACACACACACGGCTGTCCCGTTGCGGCTCGGCGAGTCCACGCGAGTTGCCACCACCACGATCGCGAGCTCTCGGCTATCCTATATAGCTTTTTATCTATCTTATTATTATTACTTGTCGCGCGCGATCGATTGCCGCTCGCTTTCGAGTGTATTGAGATATATTTATAGTAACGTGTCTCCCGCACTGGCGTATCGATCCTGTTTTTTTCTCGATGATGCGAAACTTAATTTCAGGTGCGTTGGGTATACGAGGAGAGAAGCCACGAAAAACGAGCGCGCGAGAATAGAGAATCTTCGAAGAGACGGAGTTTTCAAAAAAAAATTGATTAAATTTTGATTAATAAATTCAATCGAATCAGTACTGGTCTTTTTACTATCGAGTATTTATGCACACTAAATTTGTTGACTTTTTATGCTTTAGAATTTATTAATTTGCTTAATCTTTAACTTTTAACAACTTTTTTTAAAGGAGTCAATAGCGATATTTAAAAATAATTATATTTTTCATTTATTTATGTATTAAGAATAATATTCCAAAACTCGTTTTGCTATGTAACAATATTTACCGCAATCAAAAATATAATATTTGAGTATGAGCTTTTTGATCCTATCAACAGATGGCGTATTGTCAACTCGCAAGTGACAAAACAAAGTTCCTGTTGATATAAATATCTCGTTAATTTGATTTTTTTATGAGTAATTGTAAAACATTTATATTTTCACTTATCAATATTTCTATTTTTCTATAACTGTCCTGGTTTAGACAGTGTGCTTGGCAAAAGAAACGATTTACATCGAAATGAATATCGGGCTACCGAGCTTATTAATTACGTGCTTGGATCGCGCTTATGAGCAACGAATTTGAAGCTGTTTGTTTCCTCTGATTTTTTTTCGAAACTCTTTTACATGTTGCCATTTTTGATCGGCCGTTTGGAAGCTGATTTTCTTCCCGTCTTGCTATACTTTTTCTTCAGCCGTTGACTCTGCGGGTTATTGAGCTTTGGTCATTGAGCTCAAGTAGCTAATTTGAAACTCATACTTTCTTTGCTGATTCAAACGAGACTCTCGATGCGTCTTGTAGTACAATGATCGATTCGAGTTTGTTTGCCTATGTAGAAAATACCGGCAGCATTCAATTAGTTGACTTTTTCTAACGTTAGAAATCTCTATTTTTGATTTTTTGTCATCCACTGCGCGCCTAAGTAGGTACGTAAACACGATGCATGTGTGCAGTTACCTATAGCGAATTCGAGGTAAATGAAAATCCCCGACGCTCGAGTTCGTCTCTCTTTCAGACTCGGCGTTATATATGCTTTATTGTTTGCTCTCGTTCTACTTTACATAATGGCGTTCGTACGTACTCGCGCGTTTTTTATTTATACGTATATTTACAAAATCCGACGGTTTTGCATCACCGATCGACACGTCTCTGGCTCTTTATACAACTGACGCTTAAAGCACATAAAAAGCCATATATCGCCTCGGGAAAGAGAGAAGAGATGCACATCGGTGTGGAATAGAGAGGCATCATCGTCGAATGGAAGGTCGTTACCAGCCTCTCGCTCTCGGAATAATAACCGCGAGGAAGATCGTGGGCGCTGCTGCTGTTACTTATTGAGAAAGGTCGCTTGACTTTTTCAAGTGTTAGGCCACCAGCTCCATTGTATACGTGCGAAGATGCAACGATCCGCGCGTTTGTGTATACACGGCGGCGGTCCGCCTTCGCCACGTCTTTGCTCACGTATATGCTAGTTTGAAAAGAAAACACTCGAGTGAAATTGCGTGTCATTTGACTTGTATTATAATTTCCGTCAGTCTGTTGACTGAAAATTTATGCATAAACTTATTTATGAAATGATGATTAATTTTTTCCTAGATATCAAAAAAGTAAATAATAAAGTATATAATAGTTACGTACAGAACATGTAAAATCGCATTGCGAGCACGCGGGCGACAAAAGATTCAAGAAAAAAATTTCTGACGCTACTACAGAGCTGTTTTGTTCGTGAAAGTTGATAATATTGAGTATCTTAAAATTTATATTTTTTGTCTGAAAATGTGTATAATCGCTATATATACATATGAATTGACAAAGTTCAAAGATATGCGGACAATATACAAATAGATAAATTTTAAACTTAATTGTGAACAATACGATTATAAACAGTCATCACAGTGCCTCTTGAGCATGTTTCTGTCAAATTATAACCGAACACTGAGCATGTTTCTAGCCAAGCAAACTATAGTATGAGTTTTGTCTATAACGACACAAGACATAATACCAAAATATAATTTTATTTATTAACTTTCTGTGGCATTAAATAGAAAGATCTATTGGTTACTATACAGAAACCAAAATGGATATTAGTAAGGAAGAGTCAGGGGTAGTTTGTGATATATGTCAGGAGTCATTTTCACGTGAAAGAAACATGATAAGACACCGAAACATGGTTCATAGTAATCGCAAAGACTTCGCATGCGACAAGTGCGAGAAAAAATTTGGACGAAAATCGACTTGGCTCATACACAAAAAAACAGTACACGAAGGTCGCAAGGATTACGCGTGCGACGAGTGCGAACAGAAATTTGGATTCAAATCAGTTTTGATTTTACACCAAAAAACAGTCCATGAAGGTCGCAAAGATTACGTATGTGACAAGTGCCAGAAAAAATTAAGCCTAAAAAAGTCAAGAAAGTTCGCAAAGACAATCTTTCTGACCGGTGCTATAATTGTTTAGTTTGCCGATATAATAGATATTTGTCCAAACAAAAATTTGGGACAAAGGCAAAAAAGCTTGTGACTCACAAATTGTGAAAGTGAAGACATTTCAATCGATTTTTTTTAACAAATGTCTGACATACGCAGTTGCATATCATATCATGTAAGATGATAATCAATCTTTTAGAAAATGTAAATGTTTTATTTATATAAATGACTCGAGCTTTTTTTCAATAAATAATGTGTACTTCATTGATGAACTAAGCATAAGCGTTCATGCTTTTCTTGACAAGTGTAAAAAATGATACTGCAGATTTTTAAAATAAAAATTTTATCATTTTGTGCTACCTAACAATTCATCTTGGTTTGTTATATAGTTTTGGTATTGTATTTTTACACCAGACAAGATTTCGCCTATTTGAAGAAACAAAATTGTGGGTTTTGGCAAGTTTGGTTCCAACCTTGGTGCCAGTGAAACATCAAGGCATCAAGATTTTGGAGCTGTCACGTTTAATTCTCGAGCTCGAAAAAATCGCTTCATGAGTATGCGAGGACTTCATTCTAATGGTTAAAGATCACGTTCATAAGTTCGTTGGGGCTTGGATATTCTTATCAAAGACACTTGATTCTCGCCTATATATTCCAATAACTTTGATTTTTTACTTTCGATTTCTGAAAAATTATGGACATACGCCATCTAACAGTGACTTGGGCCCTAATTAGCATTCATATAGATTATAACAAGGGTGACTGACATCGCAGAGGATACTTACAACGTAATGTTAATAAGAGGGAACTACTGGAAAACGAGTTTTCGAACCAGGCATTATTATTCTCTAAATGATAATGAACTTAAGAATAAAAAAATCGAAAATAATTTTTATAATTTATTTATTTGTATGATATGAAAAATCTACAAAATTAAATTACAACAGAAATTAAAAAGTAGCGCAGTAAAGCGTATCCCTATCATGAGTTCAGGTTTGCATAAATACCAAACCAATACGCCAAAAATCTTCGTTCATGAACGAATCATTGATAATCATTTTACATTACCACGATTGGAAACTAGTACTCGTCGTCATCAGAAAAAAAATCGAGTACCCATGAGCGATCGAAAAAGCTGGGCACATAATTATTTCCAGCTTTAACTATTGGAAAGAAATGTGAGCCTTCAAGGTGGCCTTTTCAATAGCTGGTCCCTTGCTTTTAGTATAGAGATTTTGGCTTTTAGAACGGACATCTTTTACCCCCTCGAGCTCTCACGTTACTTCACAATAGAAGCACTGACATGAGCGGGTCACTTTTTTCCGCATCGCTCAGATTTCTGTTCGCCAAATAAATACGCCATAAATCTTCCTTCCTTAATGACTCATCGATGATCATTTCGCAGCAGAGAATCGGCAGCCAATAGTGCGTCAGCTCCAAGAATGAATCCAGTGCCCATCGCCGGAAAACTCCTCTGCATAGTTTCTCGCATAGATGCTCAACGCAAGCGTCACGAAAAGGTCTTCTAAAATTATAGAATTCTTGCGAGTGCCCCAACTTATAGTAGTCCTCAAATGTAAGCAAATTTTCTGCCTCTTCGAATGGTAACTTCACCACTTCATCGAGAGACAGACTCGGATTGACCATGATCCTTGTTGCTTCTGTATCAAACCCGTCGTGATAGAACTCGCCATCTCTCCAAAATTCATCAGAAATTTGCAATCTGATGTGATTTTTGTAATTTGTAAACACTTTTATGATTGTCAGGGAGGCGTCTCGGTCCAGTTCATATCCTTTATCCTCAAGAAGTTCGACAATGGCCAAAGTACCAGACATCAGTCTCAATTTATAAAAGTAGTCAAGAAACGGGTCCCTGTTATATGCCCGAAGAAAGTAACTCGCAGCGGGATAAGCGAAGCTAGACAGATCAGCGCCACGATCCAACAGAAACTTGACGCCATTCAATAAAATATGGACCACAGCTAATTGCAACGGCGTCCGACCCAAGTTATCTCGGGCGTCAATTTGAACCGTCTGCTGGATTTCGTCGCAAATTTTGAAGAATTTCTTCACAAAACCATCGTCGTATTCTCTCTGGCAAATAAAATGCAGAGGAATCATTCCCTCCGCATTGGCTGAATTAGGATCGGCGCCTCTTCTCAGCAGCAATTCGGCTCTTCCCTGTGTGAGGACATAGTCGCTTTGCATTAACAAGTGCAACGGTGTGTTCCTCTCATTGTCCCGGGCGTCGATCTCTACCGTCAGCTGAATTTTGTCGATGATCTCGAAGAAATGTTCCGCCATGACCTGGCTCTGGAATCTGCAAATCTGGTGCAGAGGAGTGCACCCCGCTGCATCAGCCAAATTTGGATCGGCGCCTCTTCTCAGCATCAATTCGAGTGTTTCCATCGTACGGAAATATCCGTTTCGCATTAAACAGTGCAACGGTGTGTTCCCCTCATTATCTCGGGCGTCGATCTCTACCGTCAGCTGGATTTCGTCGCAGATCATGAAGAACTGTTCCGCCATGTCCTGGTTCTCGAATATGCAAATATGGTGCAGAGGAGTGCGTCCCGCTGCATCAGCCAAATTTGGATCGACGCCGTTTCTCAGCAGCACTTCGGCCATCTGTACATTACTGGACAGACCCCAGACCTGTGCTGTCCAGCCCATCTTGTCTACGACGTTGACCTGCCACAGCTGATTGAATTCGTCGTTGATCTCGAAAAATATCTTCGCCAAGTCAACATCTTCGTAGTGGGTTTCCAAAAGAATAATTTGAAGAGGTGTTGATCCACCCTGGTAACGAGTCAAATTCAGGCGCCCGTTTTTCGCGGCATATCTCAGCAGCACTCGGAAAATCTGATTTTTACAGCTGTAATTGCGCAAAGCATAGTGTAATGGTGTCCAACCCTTCTTGTCCTCGACCTCGATCTGTACCGGTTTATCGAGTTCTTCGTTGATCTTGAAAAACATCTCTAGCAAGTTATGACCTTTGCCTTACCGGCAAATGTAGTGCAACGGTGTAAGTCCCTCCGCATCGGCTAAATTTGTATTGGCGCCATTTCTCAGCAGTGCTTCGGTTGTCTGCTTTTTACCGTTGAGTAGAGCCCAGTGTAGCGGCGTCCGGCCCTTCTTGTCCAGGGCATCAATCTGTATCACCTGATCGACTTCTTTGGCGATGTTGAGGAGTAGCTCGGCCAAATCATCGCGCCGTATATTACATGCCACATGAAGAGATGTGTAGCCTTTGAACACCAAGTTCGGATCGGCGCCATTTTTCAGCAACGAATGAGTCGCCTTTCTGTGGTTTAACAGCAGAGCTAAGTGTAGAGGCGGATTAACGATTAAGCTTACGTTCAGGCAATCGGGATCCTGACCGAACTCGAGGAATTTCTCGATGACAGCGACATGACCACACGCACAAGCCGCATGAAAATGGGTGAGTCCGTCGTGGTCGGTGTAATTTACGTCAAATCTGTTGTAAATGTCAAAAAGCTCACGGACGAGGTCGTAGC
>CACVKI010143397.1:0-14188 GCA_902732785.1 Trichogramma evanescens | reverse complement strand
TAGGGTAAACTGCCCAGTTTCTGACCACCTATTAGTTAATGACCACTAGATGAATAATTACTTATAAATTGAATATACGAATTTTAATCTAATTTATAATGTTTGTCCAACATTGAGCAATGTTATACCTACAGATTAATCCAACTTTCGACCCATATAAATTATATTAACTAGAAATAAACAAGAATTGAAAATTTTTTTGCGGTCATTAACTGGACAAGGCGTCGATTCGCGTACAGCTATTGAATGAGTCCAATATAGCCCAAATGCCCTGACAACATAAAGTGCTTGATAATCGCCTTCACCGTGAACCTAAATTCCTGTCACAATCGCCGTGAACTTTTTACAAGTTAACTGGTGATTATAAAGTTAAGACACTATATTGTGATATCAATAAATAACCACAGTTGAACACTAATTCAGTGCAAAATTATTTCAGTGTAGGTGCATTTTAATACTTTTACAGCGATTTACAAATTTAGTGATTTGACTTAATTCTACCACACCGCGCGGCACTGAGAGAGTTGACGTGAAATGCCACATATCAAGAATGATAATTTTTTTTTAATTTGTCTTCAAGAAACTAAATATAATTTTAGTTCTATAAAAATTTAATTTTTTATTTTAATAACAATTTTTTTATTCGTTCTACTACTTTCAATAAATTCACATTAAGTACTCATAATCAAATAAATGTAATCGTTTAGTTGCAGAATCGATGTGAATTTAGGATAATGTTATTGTTGATAGTGATACACTAGATAGTTTAATCAATGCGTTATTTCAACATGTACCATTACAATGCAATTTATAAAAAATTTGCGAGTATCAGCGAATATTAAACTCGACCATTTATCTTCGCAACAAAAATCAACTTTATAGATAGAGTCTAGGAACTGCTCAATATTTACAAGTGAATATTTTATTGAACATTGGTTGCATGCTTTAATTTATTTTTAAAGACAGTACAGACAAATTAGTAGCCTCTTTTAGCGCTTTAGCTTCATATAACTCCTAAATTTATAATAAAAAATGATAAAAAAATTTGGTACAGGAAGCAGGGCCAAGTATTCAATTACTTAGGATTATAATTGGCAACCCATACATTTAAATGTTACCTCTAGTATTTCTCTCGGAGCCGGTTCGAATTGTAATTGTCAGCATGAGCTGCAGCGTTTGTGCGTTAATGTAGCGCTTTCCCGCCACCGACGCCTCCACCTCCCAACTTTCGAATCCATCGACTGTAACAAGCTCGACTTTATATTTCATTGTAATTGTTGTACAAAGTTTTCATATGTTAGAAAAACAAATAAATTTTAAATATCAATTGCGACACTACACGATGGCGGAAAAAATAATCACCATCATCGGTTTGGAGGTATAAAAAAGAAGCCGAAGCTCGCTGTAGGAAAGGAGTACTTGCTGCAGATTTCGGAGGGCGTAATTAAAAAACCTTCGCAGCAAAGCACCGAGACAAAAGTTGCCTTCAGTCGTGTTTGCATAACGAAGATGCGCCCCTCCGGCGGCGTAACGATGAAAAAAACAAATATCGTCTGGGGCGGATACTTTAACATTATTTGTAGCGAGTTCAAACGGCTTTGTCCAAGACAATATTCATAGACTTTTCTTATATTTGTGCCCGTTACCTGTTATTCGGAGCACCGCTACATTTTAAGCTCTTTTCGCGGCGGCGGGGGAGGGCAACAACTGCGAGTCCTCGACAGAGAGAAAGAGAGAAAACACAGAGATCGCTGTAGCGCGAAATATTCATAGGTAAAGGCTCGGTTGCATAGTACAAAACACGTCGTTAAAATCCTCTTGTTCTTGACGGCACGAGCGTCTCGATGTGCATTAAGAAGCTCGCTACTTGGCGGGAGGGAGCTCACCCTTAGCCTCCGTCTCCCCCAGCCCACTGTGCTCACGGTGCAGAGCATTCCTGCTAGGTAAGTACATGTCACTGTACGCTCTATATATATACCCGGATGCATTTTAAAATTATTTTATGCAAAGCTTCGCGTAGAACTGAGGGTACTATAGCTTTCTCTCCGAGCGATTCTCCTATTTTTTCATTGCAAGGGCGGGCGGCGCGCGAACGCGAGAGAGGCAGCAAGCAAACCGGGCGAAAAAGAAGCGAGAACGGGGCCGTGTAAAAAATACTCAGAGCCGAAGCTGCTCGTCGCGGATTTGTTTTAAATACATTTTTCATTGCTGCCGCAGCTGCTGCGACAAGGAGATAGACAGAGAGAGAGAGAGAGAGAGAGAGAGAGATATATATAGAACGGTAGGAAGAGAGAGAGCGCGAGAAAAGCTTTTATTTCATTCGATTCGGCTCTGCAGCGGCGCAAGTCAAGAGCCAAGAGAAAATATATATATGACACGTTCATGTACTGTTTGCTCTCTCACCCACTTAGGCTTTTACACCGAACTCATAAATTCTTTTTCGCACTTTCCATATTCTCTCTTCCAGCTAACGCGTGAATGTGATTGGTATACGATCGTAAGTGTATGTGTGTATGAAACATTGCGTCACACTTTAAACGTCGATAACCGTTTTCCTCGCTGCTGCTGCGAATGAGAATTTCCTATCGGGTAATGAACTAACGCGCGATGCGATTAGAGTGCCAGCCAACACAACGAACAGCCTCAAAAGCTTTCAAAGACGAGTCGAGAAAGAGTAAGATCAGCAGTAAATACCTGCAGCAGAGTTTTTAAGCACGCGCGCGTGGAGAGCAATCAACTATACAGAGCGATATCGCAAATTTCGTTTTGAATAAGCAACTCGCAGGGGGAGAAAATTGCAAGCGACGCATCGTGACTCCGCATTGTCGACGCGAGGAAGGGCAGTAGCAGCAGACGCGTTTTACTTAATTCCAAAACTCATTTGATCATCGAATTATTAAATTTAAATTTTCGTGCACCGCGTCGGATTCTTCGCCGATATAAATTCGGCCTACATACCCCATCCAGTGCGCAGGTTTTAACGCGTATGCAGGCGAGCATCAAACGATTGGCTTCGCAAAGTGCGAATTCGAAATTTTAGCGAGCGTCAGCGAGGCGCGCACAAAAGCTCGGGCGCGCGGTTTCTCTCTAGCTTCTCTTCTACTCAACGAAAAGACAGCTCTCGAGTCGAAATAATTTATTTAGAGGCAGTAGGCGGCGGCAGCAGCTCTTTCCCAGTTAGCTTACACGCCCCCGCGACGAAGAGCCAAAAGTCCTTTGGGCTGTGTATATCTCTCGGCAGGCAGAGAGACTCGTGACGTCCCGACTGACGACGCTTTGATTAGCCTCTTGGCTCATTTAAAAAGTTCTTACATTAGTTGTTCGTTCCTTCATCAACTTAAGCTATTCCGCTTCATCTTTTGTATACATTATGCCGGCGAGGCGCGCTAGTGCGTCTTTTGATAGCTGTATACGCGCACTGCACCCGTATATATAAGCTCGCCCGCGCGCGCACACACACACACACACACGTGTCTTCGCGTACGCCCATAAATATGTATGGCGCAGAATCTTGTCTAGGTGCGAACCTTCGCGTATTTTATCTGCAGACTTGAGCGGATACTTTGATCCCCTTCCTTGACTCGAACTCGAAGTTGCGTTATATTTGTATCGTTCGAACCTCATCGCACACATCGAAGCATCGTAAGCTCTCAACGATTTATGAACTGCATCTCGGCGATCTCTGGAGTTTTCGTCGCCGATAAGCCTGTAACTGGACGATACGCACAGGTGGCATCGTTGATCGGAGGGGGGAGCTTGGGGTGGAAAAAGCAGCGGACGAGGTCGCGTAAAGCACGACGACCGCAGGAGTACGAGCCTGGAATAGGCCGCCGCAGCCATGGTTCGGCTCAATATATATGAGCGCGGTGACAGCAGCCCGAATCGAAGTAGCTATAGTGAATTTTCCCAGGCGCTTCTTTGAAAAGCGAGCGGGTTGTTGCACACGCGCTCGTGCCTGTCCCTGCGCTTATGTATAGGAGCCGTATGTAAGCTAACGAAGCTTTTCTTCGCGCAGCTCGAAGGAGAGGAGCTTCATCTCGAAACACGCTCGGCGGGGGGTTTTCTCTCTTCTTTTTTTTTTTTTTTTTTGGCCTCGCACACGTTCCACTCGATTCGGCATTTTTACCCTTACTTGAATTCGCGAATTATCTCGTCAGAAATTCAAGCCTCGTGTGCGCACAGCTATTTCGCAAATTTGATCTCCCTCCAGACGTGCGCTTACACGTCGACAACTGCAGCGACGACTATAAGGTACGCGCGCTCTGCTCCATGTAGTATGTACCTAGCTCTCTCTCTTCTTTACTGAAATCCAAACGTGAGAAAATATCGAGAAAAAACGAGCAAGTTCTGTACGAGTCGCGCGCGCGAGCGAGCTGCACGTCGAATAGTACAGTACTTTTTTCCCTAAACCGATAAGAAACTCAACTCTCTATTCTACATATGTGTACAGTCGAAAGAAAGTCTCCAGAGATATATTCTCCTCGTGCAAAGCGCGGGAGGTAATACAAGCCCCCATCTCAATTCGAGTGAAACCATTTCATTATGAGGCAGTGCTTAAAATTGAAAAGTTTATAGCTTTATCGAGGAACAATCCGAGCGCTGCTCGGTCAAGTTTTAGTCTCAAGGTTTAGAAAACGCGCGAGAAAAACGACGACGAGAGTGTACAGGCGAATCAAAGGACCCTTGCAATGAGTCTCAAGTGAAACTGAAAAAATCGCGCGAGCACTTCTCCTGCCCAAGGATGAAGAAAAAACAAACACGTATTACTTCCTTTGTTTCGATAAAATCAATAGTAATTTAATAATTTCGTTAACTCTAGGCTTTCTCTCCTTTCTTTCTCCTGTCTCTTTCTTTTTTACTTCTTTTCCTCAAAATCGGAAACTTTTGTTTCTTTGGAAAAGTTTTCTGTACTTCCGTCGAGCCCGGCCGTAGTAAACTCTGACAAGAATGCTCCATCTATACCATATGCTCTATTGTGCACGCTCGCACGCTCCACGCCACGATGTTATTTAATTATTAATCTCTTAGCTCTACTCGTCAGAATTAAGTATTAATCGACATTTTTTAATAAGCTAATTTTTTAAAATAAAATTAAAAAAATTATTTTTAAGATAGATTGTTGTAATTAAATTTAAAAAAATTCAAAATTCATTTCAAAAGTACATATATAATTTCCGATAACCATCTTACTTATAATCACAATTTCAGTAAAAATATTTTTCAAGACGGTAAATTAATACTTCAACCAAACATGAAATCAAAGTAAAAACGAACCATTACTACTAAAGTAGAATTGAAGAATCAATATTTCACAAAAAGATCATCTAATAAAATCAATTTTATGATTAAAAATGGTTATATAATATCATTTCTCAAGAGCAAACAAAATATCACCATCAGTATATATACATTAAAGTTCATTAGTATAACCAAATGGATACGTGCATTTACATGTAAAATGGTGAATCAAATATAATTGAAAAATATTGTTTCTCTTTATGTGTAAATACTCAAGAATCAAACTGAATAAAACTCGGAAGTAACATTATATTTGTGAGTCTTAATACCTTAGGATAATGTTGATAATGGAATGTTTTATTCCTAGTATATTATAATTGTTTATACTAAGAATCATTAATTTGATTTTTCAAAAATAATTTACGAACATCAACTTATAATATGAGTCTATAAATCACTAATGTACAAAAGTTAAAATATCATGTCACAATAAAAATTTGACTTGGACAAACACATATTCTATGAAAGTGACTTAAATTATACCAAAACAAATATTGTGACCGTAACTACCTTAAAACGGTGTAGCAAAAGCTTAACAATCTAATTCAGGTATTTCACTTGTCATGAATTCATCGTGATGATATTTTTCGAAGCTATGAGGAGTTGATAATAATTCTTTATCCGGCAGACGATTGTCGAAACATACATAATCAGATGTCATTCCACACAAGCCATATTTCTGAAAAGTGTGAATTATTAATAACTTGTTGTAACTTCAAAATAAACAAATAAATCGTATTACTTGTAAGAAAATTTCTGGATCAATACTTCCTCTATCTTGTCCATCGTCATAATAATTTTCAATGTTCGACATGGCATTCATTTCAATGCCGTCGTGTTCGAATGATCCTTTCATAAAAACTTGACTCAAATTCTGAAACAGAATAATTTTTTCTGTAGTTTAAAAAATATAATATTAGCAGAAATTAATGATAATGGTTCTTTTATCTATTTATATATTTTTTTAATAAAATAGTTTTAGTTGAATTTACATTTACCTGTTCGTTATTATTGTGATTTTCGAAACCATTAACTGGGAAAAATTGTTCTTCATATGTTTTGTCAAAATATTGCATTTTTTTGTTAATACTATCAATATCATTAACTGGCATGTTGTAAGGTAAAGTTTCAAAAGAACAAGGAAGTGAATAATTAGGTTCATACATTGTGTGCTGAAGAAACTGCCCATAAGGATTAACCATTTTATAATCTCTAACTTGAGGTTGATAGTTTTCTACCTTACACATTGAGTTTCTTTCCATGAAAAGCGAGTTTTCAGCCTGACAATTTACACTTGACTCTTGCAGGCAATGATCAGCAACTCCATCATAAATGTTTGGTAATATTTTACTATTCGATTCGTGAACAGGAAGGCACATAGCTTCTGAATCGTGTTCAACATCAAACATTTTCATTCTCGAATTATATTCAGGTATTACTGGATATTCTGTCGCCCTTAATATTGGTTTGTCAAAAATATCAGATACATATGGTTGCAACATTGCACTATTCACCAATGGCTGCTCAAGAAGTTGAAAATTTTTATTATGAATAGCAGTGGGAGCTATTGCTAATAGTTCATTTTGATCGTTCAGAATACTGGGCATTTCATTTGGAACTATGATAGAATTCATATCTACAACACAAGTAATTTATACAATTAGAATTAAAAAATTTTAATGATTTGTAAATTCTTAACTTACTTTCGTCTACGAAGGAATTATTAGAATTTTCATCAATAGGTTTCATTGCAAGAATTTCATTCAACTTGACTTGAGACAATAATGCCAATGGATTTGAATTGGTGTCAAACTGTCCTTGAGAGTATTTCGTCCCCAATAGTTGTTTTAAATCCTTGTCTTCAAGGATTTCAATATCTCCTAGCGTCAAAGCTTTCTGGTCATTATTAGGATCTAGTACCATAATGTCAGCTTGATCAGGTATTATTATTTCAGGTTGAATAAGAGGCTGTTCATGAACGTTATTTATACTCTGATTAGCTTCGACAACTGAATCCACAGAACCGGTTCTTTCAGTACCAAGGATTTCAAAATCATGCGAATTCTGAGTCATAAGATCACGAGCTTCGCCATCGGTCATGACTTCATAATGACCATCTTCGGTCGCACGTACAAACTGTATACCCTCGTTTGCTGCAAATTCAAGTAATTCCCCATCGGTAGCTTGATCGACCGGTGGGGCTCCAGTTACTTTTTCTGCAGCCTGTTCATTGCTAATGAGTTCTTCTAGTAGAGAGAAATCATCTTCGGTATGCAGCGGATATTCCGAGACAGAGCCGATCGGTGTTATAAGGTTATCTAGGGGAAGAGGAAAAGGGAATAAGTGTACAAAAATACGATGGTTACACCGTCGACTGCAGCTCTGCTTTTCTCTCAAGTTTTGAATAGAATAAACTACAACAGTAAAAAAATCATTAATGACAACGCACAATTCACATTAAATGTTAACTTTTTATCGGAAATTGGGAAATCAGGATAAAGGAATTGGATGTTTTGATTGAGATGATCATGGATTTCTTGAATTGAAATTTCAAAGTTTTATGAACTATTACCTTGTTCTTGATCAGGTCCTGGTGGTTCAATAATGAAAGTTGTTCTTCCATCATCATTAACTTTTTCTGTCACAGTAGCAACAACAGGAACTTTGATTTGAACGGATTTTTGACCTTGATCCACAAACTGCGTAGATTCATCCATTTTTCCAGACATTTTCAAATCATCAGCAGTTGCAGGAGTAAGCAGCTAATGTTAAAAAATAATTTTATAATTTAAATGCATTAACATGGATTTGATAAAATAGTTATATGAAAAAACTGGATACATACATGATTCATGCTTCCACTAGGAGAGACTTTCACAAGAACAGGAATGCCTTTCGCTGGTTTGAATAGTGCAAAGGCTGTTTGCTCTTGTAATAAAGCTGCTTCCATTGCCTTGGTTTCAATTCGATCAATGAGAATGTTTTCCATAAATTCAGTCTAAGTATCAGCATGCAAGTTATCATTAAGAACGGTATGTAATATAAGTGTAATAATACTATTATAATATGGGTCCAATTTACCATAGGCAATTCTTTATCCAAAGAATCTGAATAAGAATTGGATCTATCATCTTCTGGTGAAGAAACCTCATATAGATTTTTGGTACTGTAAAGATTATAAATAAGACATTTTTATGCAGGATTGTTTTGAATTTTAAAAAAATTACTAAACCTTTCTGTGCCCTTAGGATCTTTGATGCTCGTAGTGGAATTTGAGTGTCGATATTTGATGCCATGCTCAAATTCTTCATGAGCACGAAGAGAAAATCGTCTCGGAAATTCTTGAGAACAGATATTACATGAATATTGCATTTTTTCAGAATGCGCATGAGCTTTGGCCTTGTGACAAACTAGGTTGGACATTTGATTAAACCCTTTGTTACAAATATCACACTTGTAAGGACGCTCGTTTGTGTGAGTAAATATATGGTTTCGCAGATTACCTAAGAAATATGAATATAAATAACTTAATTAAGAAATAAAATTGAAAAATAATTATGCAAATAAAAAAAAAATCAAGACAAGTGCTCATTTAATCTGAAAAGAAAACCGTTTCCAAGTATGTGAACTAATTCCTTAGACATAATAATTATAAACAAAAAATTAAAAAATGGTCAAGGACCAAAATAGCAAGCTACTTTATCACTCAGATATAATGAAGGTTTACCTGACTTTAATCATTTACCAGCTTACTTGTCCATATCAATTGTAATGGTTTGAATTAATTTATGTAATAATTGTAGATAAACATTTTTTTAATAAAATATAAAATAGTCACAATTGTGTTTAATCTTACCTTTCTGATGGAAACCTTTATTGCAAATATAACATTTATGTGGTTTCTGCTCAGAATGCGTCTTCCTATGAGATATGAGTGTAGAAACTCTGGAAAATTATAATTATTATAAAAAAAATTATTGCACAAATTAAGAAGTTTGTTCATTAACACTATGTTATTGAAAATACCTATTGAATGTTTTTGAACAATATTCACAAACGTATGGGCGAGCATCACTATGAATAGCTTTATGTTGACTCAAAGTTGATAATTGACGAAAAGCTTTACCACATGCATCACATTTGAAATTTCGTTCATCAGTATGTGTAGGCAAGTGACGCATCAATGTATATTGATGACGAAATTCTTTGGAACCTACAATATACACAAAATATCAATTAATTTTGAAAAATAATAAAATAAAATGATCAATTTAGTCGAAATTTTTTTTTAAAAAAACATTAAAAAAAAATTAATTTCTCTAAATTCATATCAAATGAGTAAATTTCAAAATTACATATTCCACACTCCCAAACTTTAAAAGTTTTTCCTTCTCTATTGAGATATTTCACATAATGGAGTTTGGATCGAGGATCATCCTTATCAACATGTTGAGTATTAGATGTTGAAGGCTTGTCATTACAGTTACTAGCCATTTCCGATGATTGATCCGTGATTGTTGATTCAGTATCCTGCAATTCATAAATGTAATTCAAAAAGTAAACACATACCCTTTTAAATTTTTTGTTTTTTAGAAAAATTTTGATTTCTAGATAATTTATATTTTCATGTGAAAACATTTGAAACTTGTTCAAACTGACCTCTGAATCAGGAGTATCCATGTTGACAATATCTCTTGCTAAATCAACAGGTTCTTCATCGTGATCAAATGATTCGTCAATGTTAGCCAATTCATTTGGGTCAAAATCCATCGTACCATCAACCTAGGTAAAAATTGTCATCAACATTTATTATAATAAACAAAAATTCTTCAGAAATATGTAGAATTAAGGTATTTACTTGAAACACGGAACGAGGTTTCATTTCTTCAGAGATCGATACATCCATATTGAAAGTAGATTGGCTATTAGAGTTACAATTAACAAAATTTAAGCTAAAACCATAAAAGTTATTAAAAGTATAAAGAAATAAATTTTATTTGTCAAGCAATTAATTTTTGTACCTCATAACGCTGTTTTCAATGGGCTCGCTTTTAGGCTCCCTTTTAACTCGGTTTTTTCCTAATTTTACAGTTAATAGTTTACTAAGTGATATTTATAATATGCCTTAAATTAGAGTATTTATTCAAGTTTACATATTTATTCCTTGATGAGTTATAATTTAGATTGTAAGCAATAACCGTTTATTATTAAAAATAACGAACATTATAAGCTTTAGAAAAAGAACTTTAATATCATTTAGGTGAGCGAGTTTATACCAACTTATAACGAAATTTCAATTGATTATCGAATAGGAGTTGATAAAGCACATTGCCAGAGTCACAATAATCACTCAATGATATTCAAATATGGCCAACTTCCAAGATCCGTTAATCGATCGATCGCCGCCATGTTCGACTACACGCGCACGAAAAATTGGGGCCGCAGCAAAAGGGAATGGATCTTTGCTAACGCTCCGATGGAAAACTGTTAGGATGCCAACGCGGTTGCTATAAACAATGTACAGACTCAAAAACGACATTTTTCACACTCTAATAGCATTACCAAAATACAGAGCATAAGGAAAAATTACATGGCTCGCGTATACACAACAAAAGGGTTAAATTATACACAAACCATCAACGCTGCATACATTCATAAGGCACGAAGCGCCTCTACGAAGAGACGGTACTCTCTTGGGGCAAATAAACGAAAACCGCCATTGACGCAGTCATTAATTTCAATTATTGGCAGAAAATAATGCGCTGGCGAATGTTTCAGAAGCCAGTGCAGTGTGCGCATCAGTAATTTCGCGACAACAAAAGTGCAGTCGATGTCTAAAATTTCGAAGAGCAATGAGAGAGTGCAACATAACAAACAGCCTTAACGTGGCTCGCGACGAGATAGACTTTGCAAAAATAGAATAAAAAGCGTGCAGAAATTTAGCAAAAATCAGAAAAAACTTACCGAGTAACTGCATTTTCGTACCCATAATTCAACTCTGCGTAGATGCGGCAACCATAGGAGCCTCAGCAGAACCTTTCCAGTACAGAGTCGATCCCTCAATGATCCAAGTACGAACTGCTCAACTTCGTCATCGAATCTCTCGATACTTTTGCGCTCCGCAAATTGCAACGGCTACTATGTGGCGATTTAGAAGGAGAGAGAGAGAGAGAGAGAAGTAGGGATAGACGATGGCGATCACGTCACTGCCGGTGGATTGATGCCGCCACACGGGTGATTTGCAGCCTCTCGGCCATGCGAATCTGTGACGATAGTGACGACGGGGGTTGGTTGCGCGATTGCGGTCGTTGCGGACTTTTCGCGTCGATTCGGCCGTTGGCAAGTGAGCGAGAGCGAGACAACAAACAGATGGCGCTACTTCTGAGCGCTACAGCGTTCGGACTTGGGAATCTGCGTCTATGCTCGTTCATGGCTTCTGCTGCACGTCCGATCGACACCAACCTGTGCAGTGCGTCGTATCTGCGTGTTTCATGAATCATAAAGAATTTCGACATCTGTGCAGGACTGCAGACTCCCGCGAGTCGTGACCTTGTGTACACTATGCGGAGTCTATTTTTGTCCACAGGAATATGGAATGAACCGTCTATCCGCAACGCATCTATATAAGTTCTATAGGCTAGGTCGAAGTTTTTGCCGCGGTTAATTCTGTTTTACCTTTGTGTGGTAATTATCTCAAACTTCTTCCTCATCATGATTATCTTTTTAATTTTTTTTAATCTTTCCGTTGCGCATTATAGGTGATTTCCGATAATCATAGGGATTTGAATTTATAAGTACTACTATAAAATAATAATGTATAATAATATAAATTTAGCAAGCTATGAAATAAATGTTATCGGATAGATAGTTATAGGCATGGAAGAAATGTTATTGCATAGATGACAAAATGAAATGTAGACAATTAGATTAATATTATGTTTTTATTGCAGCTAATAATAAATTTTTTATACTTTAAAACCAGATAATGTTATTTTTATACATTTATTCATCACTGCTATCAAAATATTATTTCACAATTAATAAATAATGTTATGACTACTTGAAAGAAAATAAAAATTTTTCTAAAATGTTAAAATATATTCCAATAACAATCTTGACCCAGGGAAGCATTCGTTCTGAAATCTGAATGTCCCAGAATTACAGTGTGCCTTAAAATTAAATTATTACTGAAATTAGCATAAGCTCACAAACAATAATAATCCAAATGATAAATGAAAAAATTTACAATATTTAATGTAAAGAAAGATTAATTTCTTTCTAAACTATTACAATATTACATATGAATATACATATAAATTATTACAATATTATTCACTTTATGTTCAACTATATTAAATTTATTAAATGAGTGCTATTTTTAACACTAGATATTCGCATGCAGCAAAAGTAATAAAAACATTCATGAAACATTTCAGATTATTGATATAAATCTATACTTTCAAACTCAACAACAGACAAACAGTCAATATACAGTCAGCACAGCTGATCTCATCGAGCCCAGACAGAAACCATTGCATTAGCCACTTTGTTTAAGCAAAGAGCTGATTTTAATCTAACTTTAAAATAGCAATGTTTATTTTCAATTGTGTCAGTTGATGTATGCCTTGTGAAAGCATTTGAATAATTTTGTGCGACAAGTTTAAAGCTTCCAGCTGAGCTGTTACGACTCCTTCATGTCTCAACTGATACTGCCATTGGTAAACCATTAATAGTCCATTTCTAGATTTAGCTCAATCCATGAAACCAGAGAATCACTAAAAAATAATTTTCAAGTTAGATTTGTATTTTAATTGAACTGTTATTTTATAAAATTAATCATTACTCCATAGACGATAAATCCATGTCCACCATCTCCTCTTCTGCGCATAGAGGAATCATTTTCTTCTTATTTCACTGGCTTTTACTGTAGCACGTAATATCTGCGTTAGAAACTAATGCTTCTATGTGGAGAGGATTTTTAAAAGTGCCATCAAGTTATTGATACTTGCAGGACTCCAGAATTTATAGCTTGCTAGCAGTTCAGTTGATTGGCACTAAAATATATTTAAACATAATCAGAAATATTAGTAAACAAATAAAGATGTCAAAATAAATAGTTGCTTTTTTTTAACATACCTTAGTATACAAACAGTAGCCGGCATATGCATTAAGCTCTTTATCAATAACATCATCAACAAAGACTTGTTTATAATATGAGAATGGGTATCTGTTTGATTATGTTTCAACCTATTTTTTAAAAGAAATGACAGTTCATAATGAAGTTACATACAAAATTGCCAGCTTATGAAACAAATGACTCACTTTGAAAGGAAAATATTGGTCGTCCCTGTGACCAAGCCCCAAGGCGCCGTATCTTTTATGGACCCACATAAACAGATGTCTTTGATTTGTTATAGCCTCCAGATGACTAATGCCACAAAATATTTTCTCAACTTTGATATCTGGTTCATAGGCGTTAATTCCAAATAATGGTTTTGATATCATTGTAGGCGTTGAGTACAGCTCTGTTAGCCTTGGGTCCAAGACCCAAGAGACCAAATCCCCAAACATATACTTCTTCTTCATCTGAAAATATTATTTTCATCTATAGAAATTGACACAAATCTTTATTTATTCTTAAATTATTCAAAATTGTCTGTACCGTTTAACGCCATGCAAAAACTAACACCAGAAGCTATATCTTTTATCCAGCCAAGCTCTTCACAGAATTTTAATTCTGTAGCTATATTAATTTGTTGATTGTCTCCACAAGGCAACTGAGAATATTCTGCATTACTCCATCCAAAAACTTTTCCCTTATCTAAAAATAATGTAATAAAAATTGTTTAACAATTTCAGAAGTCATAAATTTAGAGGCTTGCGCATAGTT
>CACVKI010143396.1:95789-163808 GCA_902732785.1 Trichogramma evanescens | reverse complement strand
ACGGTTTAATGTGTTTCCAAGGTCATGGCCAACTCGAAACACATTTGAAATTTGGTTTAAAAACAAAAAACGTGAAAAAAAATGGGCTTTTTTTTTGTTTAAACTAATTTTTCACTATGTTAATAACTTTTTAGCACAATTTAAATACCACCATTGGAAAGGAGAGCTTTCAAACTTTAAAAATATGTAGGTTGCATTTTTTTCTAACGCCAATTGCGTAAACTGTACAGCTTCGAAGAGTGACGTGTTCTTTGGGTCGTTTTGGGCCGAAAAGGGTTAAGGGGGCACTAGAGCCGAGGTAAAAATTGAAAAAATGTTCAGATTCCAAAGCTTTCGCCAAATATTTTTTTCGACGACTGTATAATACTTTTTTTTAAGATTCATATGAGAAATTACCAAGTAGAACATTCGGAAAATGTGTTTGAACATTTTTAATTGCGTTTTAACTTTGTACCCCCTCTTATTTCCGAAATGACAGGTTCATAAATTGAATTTGAACAAAATTTAATTATTTCCATTGCTATTTTATTATTTCATATGAATTAATTTTTTTAACAATATGTTAAATATCTTCAAGTTTATTAATTTGATCACTTGGATATTCAACAGCGTACATTCATTGAATTTTTTATTAGGAATTCACCTGTTTCGATGTTTTCATGAAAATAGATTTTTTCCATTCAATTATGTTTAAATTTCAACATTTACTATTTAACTTTATCTAATTATTTAATTTTTTTAATCGGTGAAAATATATAGTTCATCTATAACTTTTTTCCATAAAATTTTAAACAATCACTACGCAAGAATGTGAAGTGAGATTAGAATTTATCTTTTCAATTCATTTCTATCATACTGAAGACTACTTTTCAATTGTTTCTCATAAATGATATGAAAAAACCACCAATTTCAGAACACTCTTTTTTCAGATTTTTTTGAATAAACAGGCAGTGTCGACATCTCACAATGTGACTCATATTCAAAGCAAATAATATTGAACAATGGTAAAAATGTAGATTATTTATATTTTCAATTCAAATTCTGCTTTGTACCATGTATTTATCAAAATATGTTTATATGTAACAACGACGAAATAAAAAATTTCAATATCGGTTCACAACAGGAAAGGCACCGAACCGAGAAAACTAGCATCCATAACACCTCATTGATGATTCACAAAAAATATATTCAATTGCAAATCGACTTATTTGTCTTTCACAACCTTTTCATATCGTCCAATCATTTCGCAGAATTACAATACGTTTTTTTAAATTTGCTAGTATCTATCCAATATTTTTAGTTGAATAATACATTGATTTTGTATGAGATTTGTGTAAAAACATTGTAATCATTAAGCAATATTTTTAACGCAATCTCTAACCATGATATCAATTTTGAACTTTGCGATTAAAGGCAAGAGATGATTGATATTGTTTAACAATGAGTATTGAATATCTTAAAATTTTCATTCAAACTGTTGTCACAACGATGACAATTTTATTATAACGTCAGCATAAAAAATATTCATGCAAGGATCTTATTTTCACCTAAACTAAACTGGTATTCAATTATGATGAACAATAAAAGAGTACTAATATTTTTATATACAATTATACTTATATAAATTCATAAAGTCGCAGGTATTGCTGAAAAATTATGTTTATTTAAGATTTATTGCGCCTTTGACAATAAATATACAAAATTTGTTAACGCATGTAAAATTAAATACTTTATCACAGATGTGATCGAATATTTGTGAGAATTAATATATCTAGCTTTAATTTACGAAATAAAGTACAACCGTACATTATTGACTCCAACATCGGTTGTAATTTATGGAATAAAATTACACAAGGCGCAAAACATTATAAATATTTTATGGATTAAAATTGATAATAATTATTGAAGTCTGTTTCCCACACCATTCTTATAATTTCCACTACGAATTTCTTGTAATAACAATGTACGCCAAAATATTGTCTTATTGAAATAAAATTATAATATCCTATTAAATATAATCATTCGTTTAGATTCTTACAAATAAATTAAATCACGATAATTGATTATTCTAAGAAAATTGCAATGGTGAATCCCATTAAAGATGATATAGAAAATACAAATAATTAATAATACGTTGATAAAAAAGAAATGCGCTTTGACGAACTTTTTATCAAGTATAAAATAATGTACAATAAAATTCGTTAACATTGTAACGGCATTTTGCAGACTGAAATTTTTAAAAAAAATAATTCTACATAATAACAAGTACCGAACGTAAAGTACGGTAACGAAAGACTAAGGTTTTTCCGAACTATAACTTGTACTTATATAGTTATGAATTTTTTTTAAGCTCGCTTAGAATATTTTGTATTACGCATAATATTTTGTATAAATTTGCTTTTTTTATGCGTAATAAAAATTCATATATTAAAAATTTCATGATAAAATATTTTTACACGTAACGATAGGAAATAACATCTAAAAAATTGTACGCATAAATACTTTTTCGTGGTAGACTCTGGAAAACAATTATAAATTTCTAAATTGTATAATATTATGAATATATTCATGAATATTATACATTTATGAAATTTATTGATTTTTTCTCAGTAAGTCAATAAAAGTCCACTATTCCAGAATCAACTTGCAACGACAACAATTAATTCTTTCACATTATATAAATCTTACAATTTCATTCAATCACAACATTTTTCCAAAACAATTTTTTAAATTCCTGAAAAATATTGAGAATTGAAAACAAAGACTTAAAAAGATACAACATTCCGTATACTCTTCTTACCGATACATACTATTTACAGGAACTAAGTTATAAAGTCACAACGTAAATCAATTTGATTCCAGTGTTACAATAAAAAAATATGGTTTGAACCAATATGCGACGTATAACGGTCTCTTATTGCTTTGCTTGTCTTATCAATTGCCTTTTAACAATGTAAAGGTGTCAATTTATCAGTTTTCCAAAAATAACAAATGTATTTTATTCAATTTCTACTAAAACAAGCTTTCAAGGTACCAAGACAGATTTCGAGACAGAGAAAAACAAGCTAACTCGAAACGATAAATGAAAAAACTTTATAACGATTAAGAGACCATAAACACTTAATATTTCAACAAACTAAAATGTTGCATTAGTGTTTGAAACACGTCGTTAGGGTCCCCTAATGGAACTTAAATTGATTTCCATTGCGGCTTATGGGAACCCCCCCTCGAGTGTCAGGCAAATCCACGAGGCACCCACAATGCTTTGTTTTGCTCCTCTTCGACAGAGGTTTTAACTTGAGTACAAATATAAGCTATATTTACTCCAGCTGGTATAACCACTGCAACAACAAAAGTATTGTGTTAATGTTGGCTATTTGGACATTTGGCTATTTTATAAATTCATCAATCTTGGAAAAATATTTATTTTATTAAATATAATATTTGTACCATTTATAAATTGTCGGAATTCCGATTCCATTTTTAATGACTGCTCGTACATTTCTTTGGCTGCTTTTGCACTAACTTTGTCTGAAGGATAACGTGAATCTTTTACTTCCTTTATCTGTTTAGTGCTCTTGAATTTGATAAGAATTACTATCGGGTATATCTGATGTCTATGTAATCTTTCTAACGATGCCAGAGATATGTCCAAAATGCAATGAGAATTCTAAAATTTAATATTAAAATTAGTTATATAATGTTTTTTTTTTGTAAAATTTTCAATAAATTATTTTTATTACTTGTTCACATATATTTTTGACTGCTTGTACAGTAGTGCATTCGAAGTAGCTGCCTTTTTTGCGGTAGTCAACGTACAACGAGTCTCTTAATCCTTGTTCGAGCGTTGCTTGTGAACAATGCATCGCTTCAGGTATGCATTTTGTGAACAAACCTGAAAACTCTTGTAAAAGCTTTGTTGTCACGCACTCATTCAATGGACCAATGATGAGTACTGGTCTTAAAGTAGGATCTGTGGATTAAAACATTATGTATGTCATTTTTGTTCTGCTATAGTAGATTTTAAATCCGTAATGCACTTACAGTCCAATCGCTCAACGCGTTGATAGCTTAGAGGCATATTCTCTTCGTTGAGTGATCCACTGTCACTGTACCAGCCCATATTGATTCCAGTAAGCTGTGAAAGTTCTTTGCTATCTCTGCTAGAAGAACGTTGATGCTTCTTCCGCCTGAAGAAACTGCGCCTAGCACTTGTAGTACCTCTTCTACTTCCACCACTGTCCGATTCCAAATCACCCAATGATCGTCGAAGCAGCAGTTCTTCTTCGATCCTTAAACGATTTTTACGTTAGACCATATTAAACATTGATTACATTTATAATTTTGGTGACTGAATAGTATATAAAATTATTATAACTAATAGCTTACTTGAATTTACTCGGAATAATTCCACACGTCAATCTTCTGCCTCCAGAGTCAATGAGCCAAGCTCTCCAATGACCAGGTGTTCCGTTGAACATGGTGTTATCGACATACAGAATGTCGTCCTTGTTGAATTTCAATTGCAATGCATCGGGCATTTCACCGATTCGGTCGAACATAGCTTTGACATAAAAGCTATCGCCGGGTTTGTCTTTTACCTCGTGATATCTGTCGGGCAGATAATGGGCAATCAACGTTACTTTGTCGGCTGGTCGGGCTAATTCCAGGGCAGCCTGCTCTGCTGTAGCCTGTCGCAGATCCACTCCGTTGTACTCGAGAATTCGGTCACCCGAGAAGAGACCTGCTTCCTCGGCCAACGAGCCTGGTTGTACGGTATGAACGAATATACCGACCCCATTTCCACCCACGAGAGCGATGCCGAGGTTCGAGCATTTACGCGTCTCGATAAAGAGGTAACGAGGCTCGTTCGGCGGTGTCGATCTCTTCTGTTCTTCCTGCGTCGGACTTCGAACGGTGGCATTCTGACGTTGAAGGGTCGAAGTGCCGCCTTGACTCAGTTGGCCACGAGTTAGAGTACCGGTGCCGATTAAGCTATTTCTTATGCCATCGAGAGTGATACTTGTTCTTAATTCTGGCTTCCTAATGTTGATGTCCAACGACGCCGAATTTCGGATTTCTCGTTCCCTCGTAGTTTCTGTCCCTCGCACTTCGACTGAAGCCGACGCTCGTAAATCTCGTTCCCTCTCGCGGTCTCTTTCACGTTCCTTTGGAGCACGTATTTGAGGTATAGTTGGTATCTCTGTGTCACGTTCTGGCTCGGAATTTTCTTCGACGATTGCACCGTTTTTGCGTGTTGCTTCTGGACTATTGCAAGGAGTCAACGATCCACTATGACTTGCTTCTTTCTCGTTTTCCTCGACATCGCTCGAAGAACCGTTTCCGTCCAACTCGCTGTACTCTGGACATGTTGGATTAAACATTTCCGATTATTATTTTAAATTATCACACAAACATTTAAGCTGTTAGAGGTCGCGATTTTGATTAATTAGCTCAATTAAAGGACCGTAGCGTAAGAATTAGTGTTATCATGTGATAGTCTCATGTGATGAGGCGTGAAAAATAACTATTGCATAATGAATCAACATTGAAAAAGTAATAAAAAAGGTGAGAGATATACACAAAAAATATTATCAATTTTGTGGCTACTACTTAGCAGTGGACTTAGCGATGGTGTAGTTAATTTAGATCCAGCAACCATGTCCCCAGGATTAGTCTTAAAAAGAAGGTACCAAACGAACAACACCTATACTTACTTTCTGGGCTGTACTGCACAAGCATTGTGAACGAATTACCACACTGCCTCAAGATATTAGCAGCAACCTGGTACGAGCTGCATGTCCTCATATTTATACCACAAACATCAAGCAGCTGATCGCCAATTTGCAGTCCTATTTGACTCGCGAGACTGTGCTCGGTGACGGTACTAACGAAAACGCCGCCCGCTTTCAGACAGGATATTTGTATGCCAAGCGGTTGCTGATTTTTATCGAGCGTTATCCTTCTCACCTGTCGATGAGCAGGCTTCGACGAAAAATCGTAATCCGCATTGGCGGTGATGGGCCCGCTGATGATCTCTCGCGCGCCCTCCTCTCCTTCGCCCGCTGAACCCTCATCCTCGAGTTTATTTAGTATTTCGATCTGAAAAGTTGGCATCGGACTTCCCCGCTCCGACGTTTTTTCTATACTACCCGATGACAGTTTACCAATACTGCTTTTTGAAGTGACGCTTGGATTACTGGGTATGCGAAATCGCTGGCTCTCCTTTTTGCGCGGGAACGTCCCACCCTCGTAGCCGGATTGCGACACATACGGTGGTACATCTACGTATGACATGCTCGGGTGCGCAGCTCTAGGCTTATGATAGTGATGAACATCGACAGAGGGTGTGTGTAAGTGTGCGAACGACGATGGTGGCGGTGGACTATAAGGGGGCTCAAAGCTGAACGCGCGAAGATCGGGCAGCCCGATCGATTCACCGGACTGAGCACTCGGCAAGCAAGGTGGCGAAGGATAGCGCGATGACGAACTTGCCGGATGATGCTGTTGAGGAGAAAAGTGGTGCGTCGATTGAAGATGTGGATGTGGTGGCGACGCGTAAGGTGGATGATAGTTGTAATTTGACGGTCTCGGAAGCGGAGTTGTTCCGACCGGCGAGTAGATTTGAGAGTGCACCCGACTGTGGTGCAACGAGTCCTCCAGCGGAGTGTACTTGCTTATCGGTGAATTGCTTGACATCAAACGTTTGCTTTTGTAGTAATCCAACGACTTCATCGGTAGCTCCATAGTGTTCGCATCCGGGGACATCATCGATACACTCATGGGTGAATCTGGCGCGGAGAAATCTTTCAACGTAGCCGGAACGAATGATTTAGGTGCCGCGTGTAGTAAGGACGCCTTGTAATTAGCCCCTGCCGCCGAGTTTTCTAATGCTCTATATACCGTGTGACGATTGTTCGAGCTCATCGGTAGAGGGCCGAAATTCGCGTACGGCACAGGTTGTGAGATACGATTGTACGGGTACACGATCGGCGCGGGAGGAGGTGCATCGTATTTTGGTGGACCGGTCAAAAGTGCGCTGATGGGCAAGCGTTCCTTGGTTTTGCGCGGATGTATAATCGTGCCAGTGCCATTTTGTATGATAGGCCCAATTCGCGCCTTTGGCCACGTACCTCCATTCTTGTCAGCGGCTGCAGATTTGTCGCTACTGCTGATGCCAGATGTGCCTGATATGCCGCTTCCAGGCCCGACGGTGCTCAAGCCGTTAGCTCCTCGCCTCTTGCTACGCTTCAGTACTCCACTGCTACCTGTTGTTTTACAAGAACAACAGACTTGCTTTAGTAAGAATAAGACACATGTGTACGTATATTTATTGCTATGACGAGCGACAATTATCGATAAAATTGACAGAGTTTGCTGCGGCTTATCATTGCTTTATCACCTCCGTGCGAAAGATTAAACTCTGTTGATAATCATAAAGAAAAAGAGAAAAAGAGAGATGGTACATCAGTTATACCATCGACGATAATTTAGAACAACTACACGCTGCAAAGCGTTTTGATTGAAGGAAATTTGAAAATTGCTCTTTTATTTGTGTTTTTATCAAAGTTCAAATAAACTAATACCACTGTTCATCAAATACTTACAAAATATAAAAGACACGTACCGTTTGTGACTTTCTTGTAACTCTCAATTACTGAATCCAACTTGGCGATTGCGTCTTGCTCCTGCTCCGATGTATTGGGGCTCGAGTTGCGATGACGTTTTTTCTTTTCGTCGCGATCTTTGCTGTGTCTACGTCCGCGCACGATATCTATTTTATCGCGGAAATTGTCCCAGACATTGCTGATACCGCTTGCTTTTTCGTTGCTCATGGACTTGGAAACTTTATAGACGCTGCGGTCAGCGCTAAAATTTGCAGCCATGTAGCGACGATCGTAATCGTCCGAGGTCGCTTTCATCATCATGCGCTCTTGCTCGGTTTGCGAGCAGCTGTTGACCATCTTCTGCTTCTCGGGACTGAAGCTGCTGCTGTCAATCGGTAGCGCGTCGGCGCTCGAGCCGGCTGTTAATGGAATACCCTTCAATGTTGTTATGGTAATGACGTCCACGGAATTATCATTCAATATTGACATAGCCTCGTGAGCCGTAGATACTCCTTCCATAGATTTACCATTGATCTATAATTTAAAAAATATATTTCATAACGATGCAGGAACAAAATATAGTTGAATTAATTAAACGTGTACTCACACTTAAAACTCTATCACCAACGGCTAGACATCCATCTTTTGCGGCAGAGCAGCCAGGTGAAATTTTCGATATGTAAATTCCAAGTTCCAATGTTATTCCATGTGGCAAAGATCCGACGGGCAACTGAGTTGTCCTCAGCGATCTTCTTCCGAGTCTTCTTCTTCGAATGGTCAAAACTGCAGGTCCTGCGTTGCACGACTTCAATGTGTCCATAAGCATTCGCGACGAGGTCGATGAAACGTCAATATTGTTGACTCGTACAATGCAGTCGTTGACGCGTAATATATTCTCTACAGGACTGCCCTGGGCAATCTGTGACACGTATATTCCGTTGTCGTCGGGATAATGCGAATACGCGTTGTCGTGAGCAGCCACTAGCATAACACCCAGATCCCGCTCCTCGAGGTGACTAAGATCGAGATGCACTTGAACCAAGTCCCACTCGTCGTCGGTGTCGTGGTACTGGCCAGATCGCAAGCTGTGATCGCCCGACTCAATTTTTTCCTTGAGGTCTTTGAGCTCCTTGGAAGCTTCGTTGCGCTGCTTCTTGATATCGTCAGAGTCGCAAATGGCTTTGGCGAGCTCGGATACTGCGCGGTCTCGCTCCTTTCTCAGTCTATCGCAGAGCGAACGGATACTTTCGCGTTCTAGAACGATTTTGTCTCTCTCGCTGAATGCCCAGTCACGTCTTCGTTTCGATACTTCAGCCTCTTGAAGGGCTTCTTCCATCTCCGTGTGCAACTTATCGGCTAATTTTCTTAGATTGTCGAGCTCGATGTTGGCCTGGTCCAAGTCGTCGAGTCGCTCTTTCGCGCGCTTGTAGTCTCTCGGGCTGCTAGCCTTCTCCGACTCTTTGCTCGTGACGTCTCGCTCGGTGCTGTAAGAGCGCAGCTCGAGACGATTTTTGCGCTCGCGATTCAAAGCCTCGGAATAGGTTTCGCCGAATCTCTGGCGCAGCTCGTTGCACTCCTTGAGAGCCTCGTCACGGTCGTGTAAAGCTGACGATATTTCCCGCCTTAAAGTCTCGATTTGATATGACAGGGCTTTTTTCTACAAACACAAAATAAAAATCTGCCAAAATCCGGCCACTTGTAGTTCATAAAACATGCATGCCAATGTCTTTCAAGAGCAAAACCAGACTGACTAGATGATAGAGCGCGCAAAGTTAGTTAAAGTAATTCGTCGGATGTTTGAAAGCTTCAAACGTCAAAGTCAAAGAAGAGAACGAAGTTGAGCAACTATCTACCGTACATACCTCTTCGGTGAGCTTTTTGTTTTCACTCTCTACGTGGGTGACTTTGGCGTAAGCTTGGCTCAAGTCATTGCTCATAGTTTCCATCTCATGGTGAACCGTGTCTCTCTCGCTCATAATCAGACTATACTCGTGCAAGGCAGCATTTCTCTCCTCGGTCAAGCGCTTGATGTCTTTGCTGGCCTTCATGCGACCGACCATAGCCTGATTAATCTCCTTGACGGCCTCCTCGTGTTGCTGGGACACCTTGGCAAGTACCTCCCGGTACTCGTTGCGCTCCCTCAGGGCTATGTCCCATTGCCGTATAGCCGCTGTGCACTGTTGCTTCAAACCGTTGCGCTCGCGCACCGTAGAATTGCACTCTGTGAGGACTTCGTCGTAGAGCTTCTTCAGCCGGGCTATCTCTTCTTGGGCGAGTTCAAGCTAAACATTATCAAGCAACATTTATTATCATGCATAATGTTCATCGAAAAAACAATTTTTTCACCAATGCAATACAATTTTTAATTATTTCATTGTAATTATAATTAGTAACTCAAGTTGTAAAGGAAAGTCGATAACAGTTGCATGAGCCGTATCATTTTATTGGAATAGGGTATTACATCGTTTCCTATATGATCAGTAAAAAAATAAAATACAAAACGTATTAGGTATGTTGATGCAAAGGTATTATTCCATCATTTAAAGTACTATGCTAGGAAAAAAAACTTCATGCCTGATATCTATTTACTCAAACTTTCATTTCTCTCTTATTCTGCTGTCCGATGAAATACACTCGAGTGTCCGACGACGAATATGCTATTTGAAAATATGTATATCAGATGCTTTTATAGGATTGTGTTGCGAAGTTTCTATTATAAATATATATCTATACAAACACCAACTATGCTAGAGAGGAAAAAAAAGAGATAGAATCGAGAAAAGACGTGAAACAAAGAGAAACAATGATGCAATATCATTTTTTTTCTCAGAACGTATACGAAAAATCATAGTGTCCTTGACACAGAGCTGATTAGAAGAACTTAGTCAATGAACTTTCATCGATGTCTCGATTTAGGTGTATTTTCGATTAGCAAATCGATCGCGAGTCGCGAGGAGAAGAGACGCTCCCACGAGGGGTTTATGTGCTTTTTCACGAAACAGATACCTCTCCCTCGACGAGGGCGCAGATGTCAGCAAACTGATTGTCCTGAGAGTTGAATGTAAAAGAGAAAAAGATATATCCTATCAAAATAAAAAAAGGTTCCCATGATTAGCAACAGATCGATGAAAATATCACAGGTGTGCATTACGGTAATGAACACGACGATGCGCAGTCGAACGCATGTACATTTTCACTCATTTAATCGAATTAAACAAAATGACCTCACCCACTCGTTGCACGAGGGGACTTTTCTTACAACGATAATTTGTGCTTTAATTGCCAATTATCCACCAAAGTATGAATTTAATCAGAGCAAATTCTGCAAATATACCTGTAAAAATCAATAAAGCGACTTGTTTTACTAAAACACGTGTGTAAAAATCATACGTGCGGATCGCGTACAGGATATATCTACACTGTAAGCGTCAACTTTGCTTATCGTTTTATCAATTTTATAAATCGAGTTATATGCCCTAAAATAAACGAACAAAAAGTAATATAACAATGCCCTGTGTGAAACTTACTGGGATTCAAATTTTTAGATACTCTGGTTACAGTTTATACATATTAAGCGGAATATATTGAATAACTATTTTTAGCTGGGAAAATTATGGACTAGAATTAATTCAATGTAAATTTTTTTCTTCTTTTTCTAACCTGACAGCATCAACGTGGATAAATAATCTCTTATATTTTTTTCATCTAAGACTTTTTAATAAAATTTTACTGCATTGAGTATTATCGGTAAAAATGGTAGTTTTTAAAATATAATGCAGTAGCATACGTTTATCAAAGCGATTTTCTGTGATCGTCTTAAATCTTGATATTTACATGCAAGTCCTCCTAACGGAATAATAAAGTGGAAACAAAAAACACAAAGTGAATCATGTATTACAGATGGAGCCCAAATCTGTAAATAGAGGGAAAAAAACCTCGACTTTTTCCACCGAATAAAAAGAGGGAAAGAAAAAGAGCTAGTTCCATTGTGGACAGGTACGTAAGTCAGAACAGTACCAGTAGTAGTAGTAGTAGTACTACGTAAGCATGCACGTAGGTCGTTTTGTTTTGTCTTTTGTTAGGTGTCGTACCTTATTGACAGCTGAGGCATGCGACGCTTTGAGGTCATCGTAGCGTTTCCTCAGCGAGTCGTATTCATCTTTGACGGCTTCGTATTTTCTCAGGGCATTAATGTAATGTTGATTCATGGTCTCGGAGGCCGACTGAGCTGCGTCGCTCAAGTCCAATTCGGGGATGTCTTGTGGTTGCTGCTGCTGTTGTTGTTGTTGCTGCTGCTGTTGCTCAGACGGTGATGACGCTTGCTCGACGACGCTACTAGGGTCCGAGCTCTGATGTGACATCGCTGCTATGTGCTGATTACGGTAGTACTCTAATTCCTTCATAGTATGCTCGCATCTTAAATGGTTATTTCTCGTTATTATTCATCCGAGCTAATCATGCGTGTTTGGGATGTGTGAGGAAAATCGTGCAATTTTTCGGAGTCTAACTACTGAGAGAAGACAAATGAACAACTCCAATGATACAATAACTCCACCTATGAGATGTTTCAACTGTCTTTATAGACAATTGTTAATGCCTTTGTGATGAGAGAAACTTATTAGTTGGTTAATTACACAGAAAAAGAGAGGGTGCTAATTTTAGTGCTATATTATACTAGTGAAATTTTATTTTTGATAGTGAAAAATGTAGGGATAACATGTTTTTTTCAATTTCATTAGAGTAAAGAGTTTCAAGGTGTATATATGAATGAAAACTGAAATTTAGGTACAGTTTGTCAAGTTTCATTGGACTCAACGGAACAATACATAAATAATTAATCCAGTAAAAAGTATGCACGTCTGATAAGTTTCTGAAAATTCTTATTGGATTATCATGTCATAAATTGCTGTAAAATCTACTCGAAAAAAATGTCACGTTTCAGTACTTTTATGAAATAAAAATATTTTATCCTCAAGGTCTGCGTGAAAAAGGAACTTTTCCTCCCGTCCTTTTATTCGAAATGACAATAAGCTAAGTGAGATGTATCTCTGAGGGTCAGAACGCAATTTATTGTCAACCGAAACGAAACTGAAATAAAAAAACAATCAAATCGCACACCGAGCTTGTTTTTCCGCTCACGTCGCTTTTGCCTCTGTGAATTTGCATTTTGACTTTGGCCTCGTAACTTTGCACTTTTCACGCGTTTTTAATTGTCGCACCACCACGAGCAATGCAAAAAAAACTGGCTAAAGTTGTTTTGAAAAGTTAGAGTCACTTGAAACCAAATGTACAAAAATCAAGGGTATACGAAGTTTTGCGCGCAAACGTTGCGACCGGTACAATTGTACTACTACTACGTCAACATCGTAGCTCGTCGACGACTGATTTACGATGATATAAAAAAGTGCATGCACACGTAGACGACAATGCGTGGGCACCATCGTCATTTCTACGCAAGCTCGATATTCACACTCTACTTGTAGAATAATTTTTTTCTTATTAGCATCCCTTACTTGTCACAGTGCACGTAGGAGCAGGAACAGCCAATAATATTGCCAGTCTCGTCCATGATTGACCGATCTCGCACGTCGCACGCTCGCAACTAAGAATAAAAAGCACTACACTAAAACACGATATATCGATTCGTTATTTATACCGACTTGGCCAGTAAGTTTTTTCTCACCTATGCACGCGCGAGCTTTTCTATTTTTATTTAATAATAAAAGGAAAAAACCAATCTATTGTTTCTTTTTTGTATCCACCGCCCGAGAGCGAGTGAGCGAGCGAGCGAGCGAGCGAGAGAAAGAGAAAGCAAAGGCAAAACGAGGCTATCGCGGCTGGAGCCAGCGGCCGACTGATGAGCAATATAAAGCAGCCAGCGGAGGGTTGCATAGCTACCGCTCTCTCCACTGTATCAAGAGGGTAGGCTGCCGCGAGCATAGCTACTGCGATCCCTAGGACGGAAAAAAGGGAACGTAGTTTGACCAGACCCGCATGCACGTGGCTCGGGAAATGAGGTTCGCTTCGGCAGAACCGATATTGCTATTAAACTATCTCGATTTGATTGTTTAGATAGATTCTCGGTTACGATGCTACAATATATTACATAGCATATTGAAATTGGATGACGTTTATACGTATACATGGGCGATCTAGCTTGTGGTTGCATTTCTTTTCTCGCGTTAATTGAAATAACATGCTTAAAGTTTTGGAATTTCAATGAATTCTCAGCTTATTAACAAAGTTTTGGGGCAAGCTTTTCGTGTGCTTGCATTATTAACAATAAATCGGATTTAATTATTCCCAACTTTTTTTCTCTGGTCGATAAAAACTTTTACAGTGCAATACTCGTGCAAGTGGAAATTTCGCATAGGAGCGGAGTATTAAGAAAAATGAAAAATGAATGAGTGTTTAAAGAGTAGCGATGAGTAACAAACCGTCTAATGGTATCGGAGTGCTTATGCCTCAGTAGCTGGTACTGCGTTTTTAAATCATCGTAGTCGTTTCGGCACTCGGAACCGCCGACCGGACTTCCAACACTGTCACAGCCGCCACTGTCTCGTTCTGCTCGTTACATGTAGGCGACATGAAAACAAACACCAAACACAAACAAATAATCTACATGAGCGATAATGAATCGAACGCAAAAATCACAGAAGAACCGATGCTTGCTCGCGCTCCCATCGAGTTCGACTGCGTTGCTTCGAAAAAAGAAGATGGAGAGAAAAGGAAAAAAAACATTTACACGCAAGTCGAGGTGTTGTACGGTAACGATTCTCGGCTTTCACTCAGGGAAAGAGGAAAATCATCGCCGTCATGCGCTCCCGCACGCGCATCGCGAGTATTTCAGCCAACTCTTTTTTTCCGTTCAAGAATTATTTCGTTTTATAAGGTGAAATTAGAAGAGTGTAAAGTTTTATTAATTTGTTATTATCTCATTTTATTTCACTTTTCTATGAGAAGCTGCTGGTATTACTCGCACACGTGGAGGTGATAATCTAGGACATTATAGAGCGAGTAGCTGAGAGATCAATATTTTTTAATAGAAGTGCTGCTATGATTATGAAACTTGGAAAATGAATATTTCCCGCATGAGGAATGCCTCAGCTATTGTTAATTTCTCCATAACAATGAGAGCTTATATAAGTATTTGGAGCTATTTAATAATGCGGAATATTATGCACCTTAAAATCAAGTTTGATGTGCTACTCGAATAACTACCCGCAGCATGCCACAAGTCTGTTATTTAAGACCAATGCAAGTTCATATAACACGAAAATGGACCGATAATATGATAACATATTATTTATAATTCGATAAAATCTGCTCATTTTTCAATAGAAATATCTCGTTAATTATCATTTTTATGTAAAGCTTTTCGTTTTCTATTTTTTACTGCACGTAATACGTGAAAGTTATTCGCGCAGTTCATTCGTTAAAAAAAAAATGTTACGAAGCACAGTCAAAAATAATTTTATCTCTTATTGCTTCATTGATTATTAAATAGCTATTGAATTTTATAGGTAAAAATGATTCATTGAATATACGTTTTTTATGCTTCAATACTCTTTGCAGTTCATTGAACATGATACTTAAGGATGAAAGTGCATAATAATGCAACATTTTTATATCATTTAAAGATTTTACTTAGTAATACTCTACATTGTATGTTATCAAATGTAACTAACTTTCATAGAAACTGTTACATATTCACTTTCAGAATTATATGCAAATTCTAGCAGCTTAAATCTCACCGCTACTTTCAGCACTGTCCAACGAGGAGGCACCTGAAGCCATGCTCTCCATCCAAAAAGCAAATACTAGATCAGCAGGTTTTGCCCTGCTGATACTGATAGTATTTGCTTCAATGAGATAGAGAGGGTTGATGAAGATTTATATTTTACACCCGAATGATCCCTTTGTGGTTTAATAAAATGTACATCCTTCATGATGACAATTCATGGATAGATAAACAGGTTGATGAAGTGGCACTTATGCATGTAGCCTGTAAACAATGGATGAAAAAGCTATGCAGAAAATGAAGTGGCAACAAATTGTGGTGTTTACTGAGTCAAAGGGATGTTCTGTTATCATACTTACAAGTATGTCAAGGAAAGCCAATAACACATAGAGGATAAACTAAAGCAAGAGCTTTGTTGATTATGTAGGTAAGCTTGAAAAAGTGAAAGATATAGCAGGAAAAATACTACAAGCGATATATTTTTGAAATGACAATTTTAAAGCTTATACTACATTTTAATGCAAATAAAATGGTTATCAAATCAATAAAACATTGATAAAAAGTATTTTGAAAGTTTAATTTTCTATGGATCTCATAAGATTGAATTATTTTTTAATTTATATAATTCAAGTTGGCAAAAATGAAATAAAATTATTATGCTTGGATAATCTCATTACTTTGTATCGTGACCAAATATTCATTTAGAATATATTTCAAAAAATGAACCATTTATTTGTTATTTCAAATTGAAATATTATTTGATTCTTATATGCAACTTAATAAGGCAACATATCATAACAAGAATTTGAGTTTGGAGATATAGCAAAGAGAGCCTTAGAACGCTAACCTGTTGCTTGCTGCAAGGAAAGTGGGGATAGCTTTAATTCCAAATGTTTGTATGCGTATGGGTCTTGAACAAATAAAAAATAAAAAGCTAATGTTTAAAAAAACACAATGTATACTGTACAAAATAAGAATTTAATGATGATTATTTATCATTGACCAAATTCAATTAAAAATCTGGCTTTGGTTAATGCATTTTTCTTTATTTAAACTATTGAAAGATTAAAATATTATAGAATGTATCAACATTAAAACTGTTATTATTATTGAAATAATATTATTCACGACATTCAAAATTGTGTATTTACTAGTCATTAGTATTTTTAGTTCTACAGTATGAAGGAATAACAACTGTGCTCGGGGTAAGGCTTTATCAATCGTTATAACAATGATGATAAATTGTCAGGTAAAACAATACTCGAGGCACAGTAATGAGTAATTACGGGCAAATCGCAAGTGTACCAGTAAAAAAGTGGCAAAACTCAGGTGTTTATCACCTGATCGTTCGATATTACAAGAAGGTATATATACACACACATACACATGCAGGGCCAAAGGTGTGTGCAGTCATTACACAGACAGTGCCAAGTCTACGTCAGAGCGCTCTAACCACAAAAAATTTTCGCCTCTGTGCAAATTCCATCGGTAGCGCAATGCACGGGAGTATTTTCATGAGAAAGAGCAAGAGAGAAAGAGAGCGAGCGAGAGAGAAAGAGAGAGAGAGACTAAAGAGACAGCTCGTACAGTTGTGAGAGCAGCGATCGAGCCATGTGACCTTTTCTACTGCGCAGCAGGTATAAACGAACGCGCATTTTCCCCGGTGTTTGGAATTTTTTTGCTGCGCAGCCAGGCGTACACGAGCGCGCATCTATTTGTTATTCCATAGTCGAGTTTTCTGGTGAAAATACCCCAGTCCGAAGCAGCAGTAGCGCAGCAAGTGAAAACAAGAGAATAATAACAGTCGTCCAAGATTTTTTCACAACATGCTCCGAATGACAAGCTGGACTAGGTACTAATTACTTTGATGGCATGCAAAAGACCCGATAGACTTGTAGTAAATAACAAAAACATGTATACTTTGAGATCGTAATCGAGACCAACCTGCTATTACGAACATCGGCAGCAGATACGAGGACGAGGTTTCGTCTAAATGAGGAGGCCGCGCGGCTCCAAAACTGCTAGCTGCACTCGACACAAGGCACTTTTTTTCTCGTTCAGCTGGTCTTGAGGCACCAGTAGATGCTCCGCACGATCTCTTGACTTCGTGCATGTACATCCGCTACGCGCCAGTTATATATCTGTAAGGCACTCGGTTGGCGCGCGTTAAAAGGAGCACTCGTTGAAAAATTTGGCAGGCACTTTGAGGAAACTCGATCGGAGCGACACACTCGCGTCCTCTCGTAGGAGAGCTGCTGTGACTAGTCGTCGAGAGGACATTGGCCAATCGGCCACGCAGCGCAGCAGCGAGATTATGTATTCCGACGTCGAGTGGTCGACGACACGAACTGCACTGCGGCCGTGGTTGGCTCCGCTCTAAGAGAGCCTATACACAGGACTCTCAGCTGTTGGCTATATCGTACTCGGCGACGTCTTTAGCACCTGCTGGCCGTGGGCTCTCAGGATCTAATTGTGTTGCTGGTCGGGACTTTGGTCGCTCGGGCTGCTACCGTTCGGCGGCCTGCTGTGGCTGCTGCTGCTGCTGCTGACATTTGGCCATTTTGCACTTTGCACGCACAGGCGACTAACTCACTCTCGCGACGTGCTGCTGCGCCGTCTGTGTGGCTATGCACTACATACAAGTCGTGCTCTCGTGCGCTGCGTATGCCTGTTGCGCCGGGCTCGGCAGTCGGCTAATCGGCGACGGGCGATCGCTGCTCAGTGTGTATGTATGTGTCCGTGTGTGTTTGCATGTGCGTGTGGACTGTATATAGGTGTGTCTGCGAATCGTCGCGCGGCGGTGTGTCTGTGTCGTGTCCGTGTGCACACTCACACCACGGCTGACGGCCGTAATCGAGCGTTTACGTCGGTGTGCGGCGCAAAATCTGCGAGAGCGACTCCGAAGTCTGTCCCGAGTGCCCGAGCAGTTTAGCACAGGCCAAGAGCAGCGATTCTGCGCGCGCACGTCACACGGATTTTGCCAATGAATAATCGCGCACGGCCAATGTATATCGATACAGTTACACCTACAGCTTGTGTTACACGTGTGCCGCCGCTCGATCGTGCCACAATTCAACTCGGCGACTCGCACACTCTCTTTTTCTTAGAACAGCCATTCGACGCGCACATGCAGAGGACGAGCCGAAGAAACGCTCGAGTCCTTGTCGCGGGGCCGATGGCGCAGTTATTGCCTCCGGCAATGCTTTTAATATGACTTAGCGCGACTGGCCTATAAGTGTGCAGGTCCCACTGCTACGCTCTCGTGTAGCTCAAGCTTTCACCTTTCTCCGATGCCGATCTATGCATTTGCACAAGTCTTAGCCCGCACAGAGAAATCGATGCTGTTCGATGCTTGGTTAGACCTTCAATAAAAATGTTAACGGTAGTTCCATCGGTAGACAAACCGTCATTGCTGGCGATCGAGTACGCGGCTCGTCGGTAAAACAGCGATGACAACTTTTGTTCGTCGCTATTTAAATTTTTGAAGCGAAACCTTTGCAAGTGCGTTGGATTTGAGGAATTAATTTTTAAAAACCAAACGAGCAGAATAATCGTAGGTTTCGTGCCTCAGGAGCTTCTTTCTTTCTTCTTAATTTCTTGTGTGCGTCGTGCAGGAGCTCCTAGTTGTT
Source organism: Trichogramma evanescens (assembly GCA_902732785.1). Lineage (NCBI taxonomy): Eukaryota > Metazoa > Arthropoda > Insecta > Hymenoptera > Trichogrammatidae > Trichogramma > Trichogramma evanescens. Next base: position 144,831 of record CACVKI010143396.1, on the reverse strand, counting down.
TTGTGCATTATTTTCCGGCACCTTTGAGTCATGACTCATGCGTGCCGAGAGTCTGCTCGCTCGCTGCTGCTGTGTCAGTTGGTGAGTGTCACTCGACACTTATGCCTTCGAAACGTCTCCGTCTCCCTCGTTCTGTGCTGGTATCTCGCTCGAATGACACGATAGAGAGCTCGCGCTGCCACTATCCAGTTTACGTTACGACGCTGCTACACAATTAATTTTTGTGATAAAAAAATTAAAGTATCTTAAATTATAAACAATTGTATGTTGTCCGTAAGGGTGCAAGATGCTGTTTTATTACGACTACGACTCCGATGAGAGCTGTATCAATTGTAGACACCAGCGCAATTCCGATTCCGAAGTCTCAGGCTTAGAAAAATTAAAGAGCCAACGAGAAAAGATGCGGAATGAGTCAACTTGACCTTGTAATCGAAAATTGGGAGGGCCCAATTCCGAATCTTCAGGACATTTTTCGAAAAGATGAAATAGACTTGCTGCTTATGGAGTCCGCGATGGACACGCGTCAACATAAGATGAATTATCAAGGAGAACGATTAATCAAATTCATTGCTCGTAGTGGCTACAAGGACGAACCTGAGCTGGATAAAGACAGCAAGCCATCGCCGTGTCGCACCACAGCAGTGCATTGCGCGGGTAGACACGAGTTAAGCTTACTTCCCTGTTATACCGTCGGTGAGCTTTTTACTGTATATGACAGGTTCGATGTAAACTACACTGATGAATTTGGTCTAACCCACTTTCATGTGGCCTGCAAGCGTTACTGTCACGATGCCGCCGAGAAATGCATCGAGTTCGGTCAGGATCCCAATGGCCTCGCACAAAAATCAATTGATCCACCGCTACATTTGGCTTTTGAGAACCTGGACGAAAAAATGGTTCAGTTATTGCTGAGAAATGGTGTAGACTCAAATTTGACTAACAAAGACGGATTGACACCTTTGCGCATTGCCAGCAGAAACATTGATTTGATTCAGTTAATGGAGAAACGATGGAGTTATTCTTCGAGATCATTGATGAAATTCAGCAAACGCTGCTGCTATATATATATTATATGAGAGAAAACAGAGGATGATGACTTATTGTCCTTATTAAAGATGTCACTTAAAAATGAAAAATATCAGCCGGTGCACATCGATGCTCAAGACAAATTGGGTGACACACCACTACACTGCTCGTTTCAGTGCTACAAATCCAAGGATTTAGTCGAATCACTGCTGAGTAACGGCGAGATCTAAATTTTGCCAACAATGAAGAATCGACTCCACTGCGCATCCTTTGCAAGAGATATATAGTTTGCATGGGAATGAAAATAAATTGGTAAAGTTGATATTTGACGTCAGCGAAGAAATCAATCAGCTGGTGCTGATAGATGCCCGTGATAATTTGGGCTGGACACCGTTGCAATGGGCCGTAGCGAAACTTATGCCGGATGTGGTCGACATACTCTTGAATCATGGTGCTGATCTATCTAACTTCGTTTTTCCTACTTCGAGTTATTTTGCCAAAGAATTAAGTCCATACCTTTTGATTGTAAAAAATGAGAATAATTTAAAATTCAGACTAGCGTCTGCCGCTCTCATTATCATTGAACATTTCGAGAAAAAGGCTACAGAATGGACCAGAGCGACGCATTAAATATCATGACATTATTCGCCGAGTACAAATTTTTTAAGAAATGGTCGGATATTGTAAAATGTTGTTATAATAACGAGGAGTTCGTGAGCAAAGCTAAAGAGATAGTGATCTCTCCAAGTCTGTCACTCTACGACCTGACCCTGCTAAATCCCGAAGAAGCGAAGAAACGACTCTCACACACGGAATACTTGGAGTTCATTTGCTCGAAAAAATTGTATGAGCTCCCAGAAGGGTCTATTTAGGCTTGTTCTTTCCATCTGTGCCAGAAAATATCGTGAGGATTTTTCCGGCGATGGATTCCTTCTTGAAGCTGACCTGTTACCAGTTACCGATTCTTTGCTGCGAATCGATCTTCAAGCATCTAATGAATAAAGATTTAAGACGTATTAGCTTGGCGGCTAAAGTCGAAAAATCACAATAACTTGCTCATTTTCTTAACTATTATTTCAGATAACGAAAAAATTCAAATGGAACAAAAACGTTAATATTTGTGTCAATGTAAGAACCATAATAATTGTTGTATTGATAACGTCTTGAAATTTCCCCAGAATCTCTCTTTGCTACACAATGAGCGCTGCAATCGAAATAAATAAAAGAAAAATTGAACAACAATTATTTACCATTTTCTTGAGAAAAATGTCTATTTCTTCTTATGTAATCCTTAATGCCCTAATTGTGATAAAAAAAACAAATAAAATATAACATAATCACGTCGACTAAAACAGAACGTGTCGATAGATGTCTGAAGCGCAACATGATTAGACCGAGAAGGATAAATTCCCAGATAGACTTGCATCCACTACAGAATGATATTGATCTTGAGTTATACATTCGAAAAGAAATATGAATACAAATTAAAAGTTAATAAACAGCTCCTACAAATCAGTAATGCTTTACGACAGACTGTTAGACTTTTAAAAATTATTATTTTTTGCAAAAATAGCATGAATCTTCTTGATAAATAAATAATAGTTCAATTATAAAAAGAGTTGGGATTAGTATCATTTAAGTATTGTATGGTATGGAAGGAAATAAATAGATTCGTCGCGTCTTCTTTATTGACGAACTTTATTACTTATTTTTTTCGCCATAGAGTAGTCGTGCATTGAACCAAGAACAAAGAGTATGAACATTTATGCCAGACTTGTAAACATTCAAATTACTGATATTACATGTATGCCGATTTTGAGTTGTTTCATTTTTTTGTTGCTCATAGAGAGTGTGGGAAATGGCGTAACGGTCATTCAATCGTTTGAATTTCATAATTTTGTACATATATGTATTTTTGTTAATATAAAATATATATTTATATATATAATATAAGTTAATTCATATAGTCACAATAATCTGCTTTATCAATAATACACAATATTCATAATCTTTTTATCTCCACAAATTTGAAATTTTTTTGCAACATCGAAATAGATTTTTCAATTTTTATACTTCCATCATCAATTTTTCAAGGCCAAAGTAGAAATCACACCAGGAGTGGTCAATTTATAACCTACTATATACATTCATCATAGACCATCTATTGTTTAATTTTTTCTGTTTACATTATTCTTCAATAAATAACGATTAAGACCTCGGCGATATGTGGCACAAGACGTTTAACATAGCAAAGCGTGCTCAATTTTGTTCCATTTGTCAACCTCTCACCTTTGCATTTTGCTATTTACACTTATTCCGTTATTCTGTTAAAAAAATAATCGGTTACTTTGTTTTTTCGAGTCTTTTTAATAATTGGCATTTTTGAGACAGAAAAATAGTTTATTTCTCAAGAACATCACGCGCACAAGTTTTCACACATAAATTCTTAATTTTCCAAAAATCACGAGAATAAATGAATGTCCAGTTTGTCAATTATATATCTGTAAATCCATACAAAATATATTATGTAGTGTTGTAATAAAGTTTTTGCATAAAATTTTACAATGCATAGGCAGTGGTGGATATAGAAAAAGTTGTGTATTTTCATTCATCATTCGCTTTTTTGTCATTGTTATAGCTCTATTTAAATTTTTTAAAATTAAAATTTTAAATAATGTACAACTTGTACTTTGCATCCTTTTTGATGAACTTGTTTACAGCATTTGTTTTTTGTCACAACAATTGTGCGCAAACTGCTTGTGCACCGAGTTTTTTTCAGCATTAGAATAGCACTCAAGTCTCAAGACAAGTTGGGAATGTAGAAATTAAAGAGCAACGTTTCCTAATGAAATAAACTTTGGTATTTGTTATGCGTGAGTTAGTTCGCGATGAATTCGGTTTGGTGTTCGACTACACGTTAGAAATTTATGTACAAGTATATTTTATTAAATATTTCTACAGGTAGAAAATACTATTTAGCATTTTAAAAAAATTTTAAAAATCGATTAAAATGCATAGCAATATAGAATAATGAACGAAAGTTAATGGAGTGTGACATAAAGTGATTATGAGTATAGAAAAATATTCAAGCAAGAATACTTAAACTAATAATGCTTGATGTTTAAAAATGAACTTTACTAAAAATATATATTAATATCGTAAATTAGCGACCTAAAAATTTTTTAAAAACAAATTTCACAATAATGACTGATAGAACAATATTTTTCTCTCTCTAAGACACATATTTCTACAATAACTATCTTCATAGAACTTATCAACTAAGAAATTTGGTAAAGCCAATATTAGCGACATGCGCTAAGAAATACTAATTGCATAATATGCAGTGCTCTATACACCACGATTAGTTTTTATACCATGTAACAACACACATGCATATTACATTGAGATGAAATTTTTAGTTCTTTTTTTTCACGTAACGATTGTTTTACATGCATATATTATGTTATTAAATATAATAGATCCTGCCTAAAATCGCATGTCTTACATAAATCTGTACGCTGCGCGAATGATCAAAAAAGTTAATAATAAAATAGCAAAAGTAAGTTAGGTAACACAATTGTACTAATACTTATAAAAAATGATGATTATCTTAGACATTATATATGAAAATTAAAATAGAAAGAAAAACGCTAAATAAGCAGTAGCGCATAAATAATCTTACGATTAGTTATACCTGCTAAGAAACTGAGTCGTGTACGTGCATGTTTAACTAGCTACTTAACATACATAAGAATATTATCGTGCTCTTTTTTCTTGTAATATCTAAAAACTCTCAAAACCGTTTTTCTCGTTATTCTATGTTAACTTAGATTTTGTGTTATCTTCCTTTCTTTTGCTTTTCTATACATTGACTACAAGAAAAGAGGGATAAACTTATCAACAATATAAATATTATCATCATCTATACACAATACTTTCCAAATACAACTTGCTCGTTCAAGTTCGGCTACACGTAGTATATATAATAGGTTCTATACATATATATGCGTGTGTATGTATACTCTCACAGTCACAGAAAATTTTCGCATTTCGATTCCGCAAATCGAATATCGTGGCGAAGTGTTTCATATTCAGAAGACAGAGTTTTCGAACGATTCTCTTCTACGTATGGATAACAATAGATATAGATGTCTTATTTTTTTCTTATACGTAAATAATAATCATCAAGGCTGCTCGTCCAAGGCAGGAAGAGCAACCCATAGTTCCTTTTCTCATACCGTCGAGGACTGCTGATTATTGTTGTCATGTGTTATACTTCCGCAATCCTTAAGCATAGCTCGTAGTCGTAAAATTTCTTTCGTGGCATCGGCCAGATCCGACTGCAGCTGCAGCTCCTTTTCCCGCAGACGCTTTATGTCTCGTTGACACGACTGTAAGTAAAACGAAGTGTAAGCAATATAAAAGAGAGGAGGAGGTGGCAGCAATCAAAGACATGCAAAACCTACCACGTTCTGTCTCAACAAGTCCAGCTTGTCACATTTGAGTCTCGTAACTTCCTGTCTGAGATTCTCGGCCTCGACGCAAGTAGCCGTACCGCTTACGGCTAAACCAGCCTCTTTGCTCTTGCTCTCGTGATGATGTGTCGTATCGGCCGAACTTATGCTCTCTAGACCCGTGTCGCTGTCAGGATACGCAACTTGGTCGAGTTCTAACTCGCTGTTGAGCGAGCTGTCGTCGCTCTCGGATATGACTCGCTGTTGCTGCTGTTGCTGCTGGCTCGGGTCCTGCTGCAACTGCAGTTGTGATTGACGCTGACGACGATGATGGTGGTGATGGTAGTTGATATCGTGGCTTATCAACAGTCTCGACTTGTCCATTATCATGGTTGACTGAGTGCTGCTGCTGTTACTGCAGTCGGCGCCGTTTAGCGAAGCCGTTTCACGCTTATCGACCTCGCCGATGTCTTGGTGGACGGTAGTCAGGCTGCTGCTGTCTTGATTGTCGGTATTCGATAGGCTGCTGTCTTGACTGCCCAAGCTTGGACTATTACGGTCGGAATCCCTGTTGGAGGCAAATCAGAATTGTACAATTGAATAATTTATTAACACGTGGTTGTAAATATACAAGGTTGGGCAATGTAAATTCTTACAAATTGAATGTAAACAAAGTACCCACCTTCTGATCGTGAGTTCCGGTGACCCCAGCGGACTGCTCGGCTCAACATTGTTACTGGCCGTATTTCTTTTGCTCAATTTACCGCCGGTAGATTGTCGATTGCTCGGTGGGCTCGGTTCCAGTGGTTGACTCTTCTTGGACAACTGTTGGGGTACGCTCTCGGTCGAGGCGTTGCGCACTCGAGATATGAGGGCCTTGCGCACCGTGTCGATGAAGCGCGAGCCGCTCGAGCCCGAGGCCGAGACGTCGCTGGTCGTCGGACTGACCGGGACGGCTACGTTGTTCGTCTGTTGAATACTGTTGACACCGAGAAACTCGTTGGTCTTCTGCTGCAGCTCCTCACTCAAGGACTCCAGGAGCGCCGATCGCGTTCGCAGCTCCAATTTGGAGAACTTCTCGGCCTTGTAAGCGGCGTTTTCGGCATTCACCAGTTTTGTCAGGAGAAACTCTTTGAACTCAACGCCTCTCATGAAGACCGACGGTGTCGGCAACTGCGGTCCGAACCATGGCACGTCGTCTCGTGCTGTGATGCTCACCTTGTACCTAATTGCAAAATACACGAAGCGTTAGGAAAATAAACTTTCTCTGCGTCTGTGTCAAAATATAGCCATTCGGTCGCATATCGATGCCTCACCTTGTGTTCGGCGTACAAGCATCGATCGGCTGGACAACGATGAAGGCGTGCAAAAAGTGGCTGGCTATCATGTCGGGGCTGAAGGGCGTCGCCTCCTCCTGGAATATGACGGCGACGATGTCGTTGCCGATGTGTCGCTTGCGCTGCAGCTGCTGGGCGTCGCCGGGGCTGTAGGGCAGCAGCGAGGCCACGTGAAAGAGGACCTCTCGGCCGCGGAAGACCTCGTAGACCGCCGTGTCGCCGGTCTGTCCGTGACGGGTGTCCAGGCCGCCGCGATATCCCTTGTGATCCTTGAGGTCGATGCGCTGGCCCAGCAGGTCGAGGAACTCCTGGAAAGCCGGAGTGATCTGACGGTTTCCAAAGAGCTGCTCCTCGGTCACTTGGCGCGCTCGCTGGTGAAGCACGCCGAACTTGAAGCGCGAGACCAGAGCGTGCTCGTCGTAGCGCGCTATGAGGGTGCCGGCGCCCGAGCAGGCCACCGGCATCAGCGACGCCACGTTCAGGGTGTCGTTCACGGCCTGCAATACAGACGAATTTAATTATATACTTTTCCAGTGATCAGAGACTCGTAGGGGTGTCGTCTGGATTAGAGCATGTATTTCAAGAAACGCAAAGACAGCTCGCACGCCCAGCAACGAGCGCATAAAAAGTAGCTAATCAAGGAAATTACAGAGCGAGCCCTACCTCTCGAAGAAAAAAATATATCTCATCGCGCGCCTTTCCCCGTCCTACATATACATTATTCATTATAGCTTCCAAGTTGCTGTGATTGCGATTTTCTTTTTCCCCTTGCAGAGGCGCGCGCGCGTATAAGTGACCATCCTAGTTCTGTCCGAATAGCACGATGGAAATGTGTAAATTACGTAATATCGTTGCAGTCGCAGAAGAGGCGTAGTACACGCAGTAATTATCGCTTTCCAGCCTTTTTTTTGTCGAGATAATTCGAACGCGCGCGCGACGTAGAGGAATGGAAAAACTACAGTAATTAAAAAATCATAACAAAATGCAAAAAAATCGCCATGCGTAAAGAGACGGTGCGTGGGCTTTTCAGCTTTAATTCCTGATATTATAAACAAAAACAAGTTGAATTATTTATGCTGTTTTGTTCATTCGTTACACGAGCGAACAACGTTACAGTCAAAGCAAACTTGAACAAATTTCAACGGGTATACGGAGTATATTTTTTCATCCACCAAACTCAATTGTCATTTGCGAAAATGAGTTGACGCGCTTAATTAGCTGATTTTGAAGAGAAAAAAACAAAGAGCTCGAAACGACAAAATAAAGCGGACAAAGCGAGCGACTCGCAAAGATTAACTTAATTGGATTAAATAACGTCGCCTGTGCCCACGTCGAAGAGAGAAAGAGAGAGCTACTGCTGCTGCGCGCGCGCGACAGCTTTTGACAACAGTCGTGCATAAAACGAAATAATTAAACGTTTATTTATTCTTCCTCTCGAACGTTTCTTTAGCGAGTACAGCCCGAGCAAGTACAAAGATTTTAATTTTAATTACTTTAGCAAAATTTCGAGAAACTATATAATTTCCCCTTGTTTTTTCATACTACATGTGCGTTACGAGGAGGAGAGCGAGCGCATATTTCAAGGCTTGCTATACGTACGCAACCGAAAAGCGGGTGCATAATCTCTTTTTTCCGGAGCGTGAATAGGAAGATTAACGCGGTGTAATGGCCACTCGTTGCTTATATATTTCCTTGCACGCTCGATGAGCAGATGCTTATCAATTGAGATGCGCGTATATATATAATAGGTGCAGGAGGGCTCGGAGCGCAGGGGCACTCAACAGAACATAGGCGCGGTTGAATCTTACCTTGACCATCTTGACGGGCGACGGATTGGGTCCCAAGGTGGCAGCTGGCACCAGCTCGTGCGACGTGCCGGCGCGGAGGCGCAGCAGCACCCGCCAATGCTCCTGTCCGGCGACGCTCTCGGCCTTTATCGACACCAGCACCGGTCCGTTCTCCGAGTCGCGTCCCACCAGATTCATGTGTTCCTGCAAACGAGAAAATATGAAATTAGAGCTGGGCATGATTCACCGCTAGGAAATATGGCTATTTATCGCTGCTCGCAACGACCGAGCGCGATCGAGGCTCAATATAGTACGAGCGCAGGCATTATTATGGCGTATCCCTTTTCATATAGATTTACGATCTCGATAACCCGAATAAGGTTGCGCGCGTGAGTGTGCGTGCGTGAGTAAATTGAGAGTGTACGGCGCTCATTTGAGGCTCGAGCCGCCGCGCCGTGCCCTGAGCAAATATGTATCACTGCACAAATTGACTTTAATAATCCGCTGGTTTAACACATTTTTTCGTCTGCACGCAGCCGCGCGCATTTATGCAAACAGCCGCGACACGACGAGGTCGGCTCGCTCGTATGAAAAACATACATGTATACAATAATATTGTGCGCGAGCGTCTCATAAACACGAGAAAAGTATTATTATATATCGATTACGTAAGCCTACACTTCTCGTAACTGCGCGAATTAACAAACGAGCCAGATCGCATATACGCTGATCATGTATGTGTCTGTGCTTTCTCTCTTTTTCTCTCTCTTTATTTATCGTACAGCTGTGTGCGAGCCAGTTGCTATATGCATATACTTTTTCACGAGCATGTCCGCGTCGTTATGATGAATCGTTCCCTCCTTTTTTCCTTGTTCTTTTTTCTCTTTTTTTTTTCAACGTACACGCAATGTACCCTAGCTCGGAGTAATAATCTTAACGGAAGTTCTTATATAGCTATAACAGGTACGATAACGAGCCGAGGTGCATGTAAAAAAGAAAAAAAACGTGCAACGACATTTTCACGATAAGGCGCGCAAAGCTGGCTCGAAAATTTTTTACTCCTTCGATCGCCGTTGCACAATGGTGCACCTCCGTACATGTATGCGTATAAGTCGTTAAAAATAAAAGCTAAGAAATTTTTGCAGCTTTGGAGAATCGATTGCAGCTGTAACTAGACGATTTCCATCGTCGTGCGGATTCGTTTCATCGCTTACGCGTCGACGGATGTATATATATATAAAAGTCATACATGTCGATCTGACGGTGACTGCTTTTTTTTCTTTTACCGCATCGATGAGCGAATAAAGCTTTGAGTGAAAAAATATATATAAGCTTATTCTCAATTAGAGCCTGCCTCAGATAATGTGACAAGTCGTCCGAGGGGCGAAACTTGGGTTCGAAACGCGCGCCCGACTACTTTTTTCTTTTATCGACAAAACTTTTTTTTTTTTAATCATCTTCATAATAGAAGCGTACATTCTCGAGCACTTATAGCTTCTAACGTTTCGCCGGGCGCTTATAAATCATGCATGAAAATATCGACTTTATGTACAGCTGAGAGAATCTAATCAAGTGTAAAAAGTGCGAAACTCGATCGTCGCGCGCTGCACACGTGCTGCTGCTGCTGCTGCAGCCGCTGATGCTGTTGCCTCTCATCGCGTTAACGTACAAGTTGCAGTAGCCACTTGCTCTCGGAGCGATAATTAAAAAAAAAGTAGAAAAAGGCGTAAGCATTATACAGTGCGAAGGATCGATCGATCGGCGAGGGGGTACATTATGCAACTACTCGAGAAGACGAGACGAATTTAATGTATCTTGTGTACGCAATCGTTGGTCACGCGCGCGCGTCCAGGATATAAAGTTACAGCGAATCGATAATGTTCCAGCCAAGTGTGTATGAGTACTTGTGTATATATCCTACGCATGTATGTATGTATAATGTATATTAGGCTCGAGTTACTCTTTTTCTCTCTCGCCAGTGCGTTGGTTGTCCGGCTCGAAAAAGCCGCGCGTTTGCAAGCGAGTTTTCAAGACCTCATGAGAATAAACGTTTCGTCGGGTGGAAAAAAAATACCGTGGCGAGATATAGAGAGTTTCCAGCTCCGACATTTTGTTCGCACATGCTTGCGTAATAGCACAAGCAAAGCCTCGCGGTATCGCCTGGATAATTTTGCAAATGTGTTGCCGTTAAATGTATCGCTGCGCGACTTGACGGACAGCTAAGAATAGCATTCTTATACATGTTTTTTTCTTTATTTAAAGAAAGCGAAATTTCGAAAAAGCTCTGAACGACAGCTCGATTAGACGCGCAGGCAATTTCAAATGTATGTTAGCGGCACCACTACAACGTGCACTTTTCTGCAGACGTGAGAATATTCCCACTCCCACGCCCTGCTGCTCTGCAAAAATGTACGAATCTCTGCCAGCGATCCTGCAAGACAATTCTTAACTCGTCCGGAAATGGTCGCGCGAGAACATTTTCAAAGTTCAATGTCGAGCGTGCACCTTTCGAAAATTGTACCAGCATCGTAGTACCGTCTGCAAAAAATATATAAACTGCACATATTCCTCGGGTAACGACACATACTCGACTTGTCGCCGTCGATTGGATGTATTACATTCTTGGGTATAATAGTGAAACGATATAACACGATTGTCCCGAGGCCTCCACGATCGAGAGAGAAAAAAAAGAACGACACGATTGTGTATCGAGTCAATAACGTATTATGAGCTTGACGAGCAGCAACACGTTACGATCTGAGAAAAAAACGTTTCCACGTGATAGTGGTAATTGTATTTCAGGATAAAAAAACGTACATGAATTCAACGAATCACGCAGAAATTATTCGTCGCGTACTGTAACAGGTAAAGCGAGCTTCAACTCTTATTGATGGCAACGTACCCTGCCAACGAAGAACCTCCTGTAGCACTTGGCCGTGTCGTCCTGGTCGATGGTCGGCTGCCAAGTGGGGTAGGGCAACTGGACTCTGCCGGAGGCGTCGACGTTGTGCGCGTGTTCGGTGCCATCGGTCCAGTAGCCGGCCGGTGTGACAACCATCGGCGGTGGCTGCGACGTTGCCAGGGACTGCTGCAGGGCCGCGTCCATCAGGGCACGGCCGACCGGTGACTCACCGATCGGCGACGGCACCGGCGTCGGTGTGCACGTCGATGGCTGCGTTTGCTGTTGAGAGCCAGGAATGCTGTTGCGCTCGTCCCGAGACGTCTGTGGAAATGTAAAAGAAAATCTGTTTAATCGATATTCTAAAAAGAACGTCTCAAGTTCGATATATATATGATCGCTGCACAGGCCGTAAAACGACTCTTTGGCTCACAGCAGGTATTCATGCGTTTATGTTGTATATAAAAATATCGAGCGCGAGTAGTAAAAATAAAAAAGCCGTCGAGAGGATGTAAAAACTTGATTCAAGTGGGGTATAACAGTTTTCTGCAATTGCTGCTATGACGAGTGCGCAGTGTTTATTTCTCCGCTTGTATTCTTCTCTGGGGCAATGAAAGCTACCGACCATGTTAAGAATAACTGTATATATATGCGTCTGTCTTTGTGATAATAGCGCTACCAGTTGAGTGTCAATGATTACGGGATCTTTTATGTACGGCGCGTCAATGCCCTTTTTTGGGCGGAACGTCACGTTTTCGGCTCGACTGTATAGCTAAAAATGAGCAAAACTCCATAAAATGTAGCGAGGACCGTCGTATCAATCCGGTCGTTATTCGTCCGTATTCTTTTCGTATTTTATTGAGCTTACGCGCGCTCCTGCGTATTCTTTCGTATGCAAATGTATAGAATAGGATAGGAGAGGAGAGAGAGAGAGAAAAAGAAAAAAATAAAACGGAAAGAGGGGTGGCGTGCTCGCAGGTGTTCCTTCCGGCACATAGAGCTACTGTGTACAGACACCTGCTCGGCAAAAAATTGCTAACGAATTTACCATATGCTCCCGGAGTGCGTCATACGTCGGAGCGTATCGTTTAATGTATGCGACGAATACTTTTTGTATACCGAAACTCTACAGGATTATTTCGAAATCATTTTGCATGCTGGTGTTATAGATCGACGCTTGAATTTAACGACTTTTTTTCAAACTGACTCTTTTATTGGCTGAAGCGTAAAAAATGTCTTACAGGTATTTTAGTATTTTAAACTTCGTTTATCATATTTCTTCCCGGTCATAAATTGAAAATTTAAATCTCGTAGTTGATAAAATTTTTTATTATAATTTCATTTTCACTCAAATTTTCAAATCTGCAAATATACGAGCAACAGTTCCAACTTTCTAAACCTTGAGCAAGTTGCATTAGAGAAAAAAGAAATTGAGAAAAAATAAACCATTGCAATACATTTATTTGCATGCATTTTTCCTATAGTATATCAAATGTAATATAGAAAGCTCGAGATATTTTGCATAGTATATTTAAGAGGGAAAATTCTGAGGAGCTATTCTCTGGAGAAAGATTATAATTGAAGATTTTCTTTGAAATGAAATCATAAAAAAAAATCATCGATCGAGCTGAGGCTAAATCGTTGCTCATTGCAAATGTTCTCGGCGCGATATTTTTTGCGATTTTCTCCAGTCGAACGAGTTTATCATCGGCATAAGTACAAACGGCCCGACCTAATCTCATTTTCTCGTCCATTTCAAGATCAATCGTTCTCCTTTCTTTTCCCGATCTGCTTTGGCACGAAATTGCCTCGATAGTGGATATTCGAAAGAGGAGGGGAGCGCCCGCAACGAAGCTTGCTATAAGACACACGAAAAATAAAGGCAAACACATGCGACCCGAGAGAAGCTAAATAAAATTATACGCGCGTGTGTGTTTTCTAAAAAAAATATTTCCTCAACGAGCCGTGATCGCGGCTAAGCTATAACCTTGGAACTAGAAAACAAGCTACAAAGTTCGCGGTGTAGGTACGTTATATAGCCAAGCTATATACGCGCTATTAATATAGATCGGCAATCGTCAGTCTCACCACGTAGTCGCGCTGCTCTCTGTACGCGCGCGCGCACGCTGGGGTCCATGATGATGATAATAGAAGTACAAGAGCAGGACGAGGTTGAAGTTTTCCTATTCTCTAGAGGCTCTCTTGAGTTTCGCATTGACATAGTCTGTGTCTGGTTTCGGAATGCAAAATCAAACCTGACGTAATGTATATAATGGAAAAAAAAACGAGCTAGCATTATATTCCCGGGATAAATTTTTCCAACGTCCATACGTGAGAAATTGTTGTCTCCGTGCTCTGCTTCGCTCATTATGAGTAATGGCTATTATGCAGCAGTAACACCAACAGTTCCCGTGTGCATATAGACCATCATTACGTAAATCGAGTTTACACACATTTGTTACAGCTATTAATCCATAATAGAGGCGCGCGCTCGACAATCGATATTGTTAGAAGCTATAATTGATCCATTTTTTTGTCCCGTAAAATATCGCTCCTATTGAATTATGCTCATTGGCTGGCTGACGCGTTAATTTCGTAATCGGTGAACAATATTTTCTAACGACGATAATAATCGATCGATCGGCCGGCCGGGCGTGCGTAAGCTTATACGATCCGTTTCAATAAATTTCTATATAGTCGAGCGACGAGCTCGCCTTCGTTGCATAAATGATACTTGCCTCCCACGTGCGCGACATTCGGAATTTAACTATACATACATTTTACAAAGTTACTTGCCTATGAACCTACTCTACACAATTAACCTGCTGTACATTATTATAGATAGACAAAATGCAAGTGCTGATGCTTTTTTTTTCTTTTTCTTCCAAAGACATATAGTTTCGGAATGTAGGTTATTTATGCGCGCTACTTTCCGCGTTATGTGCATATATATCACATACGGCATACACCTTATACATCGCACGAGCTGCAGCAGTAGCAGTCGAGAGTTTCTAATGAATAGAAGTCAAGAAAGTCCGCTATGAGAAGTTGCGCGACGACGAGCGACGACGTCTTATTGCGCTATATAAACGGTAAAAAGCCGCGAGCATATTTTCTTTAGAAAAAAATTTGAAATTAAAATCTAGGGTTTCACGGTGCAGGGGCAACAATTTTTTTTCGGCCAGCGACGACGACGACTACGACGACGACGAGGACTCATCGTCGTAATTACAATTAACGAGGAGCTGCCTCGTGTAACCCGATGATGTTCTCGGAACGAAGCCACGAGATGACACTCGAACGCACACATTTGACGCGCTCGTTATAGAAGCAGCGATGACACTTGCAGCCACCCACGCCATGATACGCTGTCGCTGCGTGTATTTACATTTCGATTAAGGTCACGGGTGTACATGTGTGCGCGGCTGGCTATAATACCGCGCCCCTCTGTGCACTCGCGCGCTTACATCTTCTTTCATTTCGTTAGATACGCTTCCCGCGCGTGCATTATCGAAATGAGTCAGGCCATGCGCGCCATCTTCCTGCACATCGCCATCCAGGTGGGAATAAAGTTTTAAAATTATATCTGAAATTCCGATGAGTACGACAAAAAATAAGGATGAATGTGACGTCTGCGTGTATCCTTGAAACGCGCCGTTGTCCTTACGAACGGATGGCTTATCCTCGAGTGACAGCGGATGACAATAGGTCAAAAATACACGACTTTTGTTTTTTTTCCCCTTGCCTCTTTCTCTTTCTATCTCACTCTTCTGAAGCGGAGAGAGACGGAGAGAGACCAACATAATGGCAGGAAACGAGTGTGCGTATATATGTGTGCTGCATGGCTCGAGGCGCACACGCTTATGTACGTCGTATTATATTAGCACATATTGTGTCTCCTGCACACGAACACACACAGACACGTGTATGGCACTTCGGACTCGACGAATAAATTATACATCGGGCGCGTTGGAGAAGGAGGCTCGCGAGAGTTATTTATAGACCAGCGCCAGTGTGTGTGGGTTAAAACAACTCTGAAAATTTCGAGTAAGCTGTAAAAAGCACAGCTAGCTGCTGCAGAAAGCGATCCGAAATCGACGATACTATACAATAATAAGCTTTGCGATCACGTATCTGCCGTGCACAGCACAAGAGACGATCGCGAGCGAGCGTCATAGCCTATCGTTGCCTTTTTCCTCTTCTTCTGTCTCGTCGCTTGGCACGTGTTGCGTTTGTTAAAAACGCCACTATAATCGTTTGTGTGCATGTATGTGTACGGCTGTGTTTGTGTTTGTGTATGTGTTTGCAATTTTTTGCGCGTAAGCAAAATGTCGAAGAAAAAGAATTTCAAGAGCCAGAAATATACTCGAGTTGGGTAGCGGAGCTTTTATATAAAAGAGAGCGCGTCGCACGATGGGGCGTTTTCTGGGGAAATTGTTCGGAGACGTTTTGGGCGCTTGCCAACGCGCCTAAAGAACGGGGGAGACCCCAGAAGGAGAAGAAAGAAGAGTTGGAGGAGGAGAAGGAAGCAAAAAAAATTATTTTATTTTTGGCTATATTTGAAAGGACGCAAAATCCAAGTACTCTCTAAAAGCTCAAAGGCTCGAGCTGCACAGACAATATGTACAGGTTATAAGCGAAGGAACGAAAAAAATGATAATAATAATATTCATATGGGGTCATTGTCGTCTAATTTTAAAAGACAGCACTTTGCAGTCGCGGTAATGACATCGAATAAAAATGCCCCAGCGTCGCGAAGCGTTTACTCGCGCGTGCGAGTAAAGAGAGAGAGAGAGAGAGATTTTTAAGCGATTCTTGACAAAGACGCTAGCTTATATACATTACGCTATTTCGGTCGTTCAAAGCCCAACAGAGCGCATCAACATGCCGCTCTCATAACGTTACAGTGTATAGGCGTTTACACTCGAGCAAAAGAATTTCGTGAAAAAAGCTTGGCGGCGCGGACGAGGTAAACAGTGCAGCGCGGCTTTAATTGAATCGAAAATTGAGGCCCCCGTTTTGATTAGCGCGAGTCGCGCTGAGATGCTTAATTATGTAAGACTCGGAATCGTTTGATAATCGTGCACTCGCCAAGCCTGCACAAAGATTCATATCTCTTTCTTTCTTATTTTCATTATGGAATTTTCAAACTAAATGCGCCTGGCTGCATCAATTAACAAAAGTAAGCGGCTGCCGTTTTTGCCAAGCGAGACAATGACTGCGCAAACTACTGTATAGTAAATTAATATCGTCGCCAAGGAAAATTAAAGCTAAAAAATCCTTTTTGGAACTTTGCACGAACGTCTATGCAGAACGTATTTAAGCCCGAGTGTAACTGGCCTCTTACTTTAAGGTATACGTGTTACCTTTCACATATACATACACCGAGGTATACGGTTGACCCCGAAGTTCGAACTTTCGCTCCGTTAGCATACCGTTGGTGGTGGTGCGCGCTAAAAGCCTGAGGTGTATAACACGGAAAGCAAATAGAACATATACGCGCGGCACCAAACTGTACATTAACAACGCGTACATGCAAGATTTTTCGGCTTATTCGCCTCGTAATTTGCGGATGTACATTACACGAAACCCGAGCAAGTGTGGTATTTCGATCGATCACGCCGGATGCGAAACTATCGTGACGAGCTAATTCTTTCTCATAATCACTCGATTGTCGGACTTGTTGAAAAGGGTTGAGAGCAAGGTTTGATTGATTCAATCAGCGATTCGAATTTTTGTAATTTTTGGCCTCGCGCCAGTTGAGTTCGAATCGTCGCATACACAAAGCCTTCGAATGAATTGGTATTATAAGGCGTTATCGGCGAACTATCTTAGAGCATTGAAAATCTCCGAAAGGAGAACAAAGCAAAATACACGGTAATATTTCGTGACGCGCTACTGCTTGACGACCGAAAATCACGCCCTTTCCATATATAATGCACGCCACAAAGATAAACCAGTTCTTGCCAAGTCAGAGGGAAAAATGGATATTCTGCGCGACTCGAGCGTCTCGATGTTCCGGGAGAAAAGAAATTGTCGAAGTGAGTCATCGCTCGACGTAGATGTGTGAGTGTGTGTACATAGGAGCCAGAAGGAATACACGCGCATCTATATTTTTTCAGAGGGGAAGACCGTTTTGTCTAGAGAAGACCCTTTTTCCTACCGTATAGTTGCACCAGTATCTGGATTGAATTTTTCCAAGTAAAATATTAGCCTTAAAGGGAAAGTTGTGTGTTGTGTGGCGAAAGCTAAATTTCCACGTGAACTTTGAGAGTATAAATAGAAAAAAAGTGAAAAAAAGGAAAAAACGAGGAAGGATCGTAAAGCGTCTGATTGAACGTGTGCGCAAACGGATGATAAAATCATCCGAGCGTGAGCGATGCGTTCTAATTTCGCCTTTTGCCAGTGTGGAACCAAGCCAAATTGGAAACTTTTCTCGCTGCACGTCCGAGACCCGAAGCGCGCGAGACTGTTTATCTTGATTGTCCGAAAGGTAATTTTCCTCCCGGATTTTCATCGACCGGACATTGACGTCTTGACTAGCTCGTATAATATTAATTACCCGAGTTGCTTGCGTTTATGTGAAT
This sequence comes from Trichogramma evanescens, assembly GCA_902732785.1. Taxonomy (NCBI): domain Eukaryota; kingdom Metazoa; phylum Arthropoda; class Insecta; order Hymenoptera; family Trichogrammatidae; genus Trichogramma; species Trichogramma evanescens. Next base: position 126,741 of record CACVKI010143396.1, on the reverse strand, counting down.
GCACTTTACATGTATTTTGTGCCAGAACGAGCGATTGCGCACGCGTAATTATATATGCGCTGCTCGGCGCGCGTCAGGCTCGCTCCGCGAAACCCTAAGCACGTAGAAACCTGTCAAGGGTAACGCATATACAGAGCTCGCCAGCTCGAGTGATGCAGCTCGCGAGGATGATTCATGCTGCTCGCACGAGCTCGTTTTTAATTTCAACGATATTTTTCTCGATTATGGCCGCGGAATTGAAACCGACTCATATCGGACCAGCTCTCGTTCGTAAGTGTATTATTTTTTTTATGTAATTTCTGCGCAGGTGAGCATGATGTAACGATTTTGCGATACAGACGGATGTGCTCGAGATAACGTTGACAAAGAAAAAAATATTTCACCGAAAGAGGTCGTGGCCAATAAATAGAGAAAGCCAACGATCATATATAATATATTTATACGTGTGTGCAAAGTTCGTTTTGTGTATTACAATATTGTGTCTCGGCTGCCATCCGTAAAAAAGTCACGAGTGCGCGCTCGACCGTATCGAATTAAACGTGAGGCTCGAACTTCTATCGTATTTCGATTTGAAAACAACGATTTCCCCTCCCTCTCGCCTCTCTCTGGCTCATTCGATTGTTTCGCAACTCCAACGTTGGACGGGCTTTTTATGTTTGTATGCGCATGAGCGTTTATGTCTCGAGTGTGGAGTAAGGACAATAAATGCACACGCGTGCCTTGGAAATCGAATAAACGAGCTGTGCTTGAAAAATCCTAGAGCCGAATTATGAAACTAGGGAAGAAAAATTCACGAGCAGACGGTCATTCAACTTACAACGTCGCGCACTCTTTCACGTAGTTGAAAAATAAAATGTAAATGAAAAGCGAAAAAAAAAAATAACCAGCCAAGTTTTTTGCACGAGCGATCACTACCCCTCTGAAAAAGAAATTACAACCGCGTTCGTTAAACTCGTCGCTGTTGCCGCCGTCGACGCACATATAATCGTGCAGGCTCTATAGACATCCTCAGTCCTGCGCGAGTCTGCAGCGTTAATAACGCGCCCGCGCGGGGCCCTCCCTTCGCGACGACGACGGCGCTTTGTACGCCCGCGTCGCGACGCGCATGCAGCTACGTACGTGATAATTCATTCATAAACAGGGGATGTTTCTTGTGCCGCGCACGAGCCGACAGGGTGAATGTACCGTTTTTCCTTCAAAATTCCTCGACTCTTTATAGCATGCATAAACTTAATATTACAACTCTTGCCGTCTATTTATGGTAGCAGGCTGATTTTTTTTATTTTTACGTTTGTATAAAGCAGTGTGCGTGATTAGAAAAAAAAACTTACTGCGTATGCGAGTGGAATGACATTGGAACTTTTGTTGGCGCTCACCTGAAACAAGAAAAAAGCAAACATTTTACGATCGGCCATACATCTACGAGATTTAGCGCAGCTGACAAAAAAAAAATTGAGCGAGGAAAAAAGGGAGGAAAATCAAGCGAGTGTACATTAAATTCGAGCATATAAGAGAGAACGTACGGCACAATGCGACCATGCGTGCATAAATGCAAAGAAAGAAACCCTGCGCAGACGAGCGCGCGCGCGGGTAAACGCTCCTTTTTTCACGTTCTCTCTTGTGCTATGTGTCCGACGCGTTCTTTATACCAGAAAATTGCATTGTGAGCTGCGAAGGTGTGTGTGCGCGCCACCCGCGCTCATGCACACACGTATTTTCCTGCGCAATGGTTCTCGTCTCGGCGAGCAATTGGCTTCCGAGAAGCAGCCTTTGCTCTTTTTACTCGCGAGCATATAGAGAGCAGAAAAGTCAAGGGAAAAATGAATATTTTAATGGACTGTTTTGGGCTGCTTTTATAAACAAACAACAAGACAATTTATGGAAAAATGAGCATCTTCAGTTTTTTCTTTCTTCTATGAGAAAATGATTACCTGCTCTATACGCAAGAAGCAATATAAAATCTTTTTGCTTGAAATACGATGACCATCGTTAAAAAATAACGATATGAATTTGCCTGCATGTAAAATTGCAAACTTCCTAGACGAGCTAGCGAGCGAGCACAAGATGCATATTCTCAACGATCTCATCATACAATATATATCTTACTGCATACATTTCTATTTAATCTCAAAAATTTCAGCTTATAACTTTAATAACGCAATCTTTCTTTATAACCGCTCTGAGTAATGCACTGACTAAATTACCCGCCTAAGAGTCTGTTATACTTAGCTTTTGTAATAGCTCAATTCTTCGAACGAAGCCCGAAGAGCTACGATGTAAATAAACCCGAGCTTTAGTAAAATTTACAGTTTCTCGACAGTTGGATATAAAAAAAAATTTAATTCGTTCGCGATCACGTGGATCTATATAGAGTTTCGCTGTCAAGTTTTTCTTGCGTGTGTATAAATGTATTTTTGTGCAGAAGGTCTTTCGACGCATTTGGATATTATCGATGTATCCAGGCTAACGACGCGTCACATTTTGCAGGGTGATAAGGGAGTGAAAAATTCGAAAAACTCTGGCGTTATCTGTGCTCGTTGAAAAGTCCGAAAAATCATCGAAAAGCAAATAACTGCATTTGAAATGCATCTGGAAAAAATGAAATTTCTGTTAAACTCGGACTTGTACTAGATGTACGTAATGTATAAAGTGTAACAGACGTGGAGATTTTCTCGTGCGAGCCTCGGAGCTTTTACCAATCGAGTTATGCAAATTCGTGGGTGTGCAATTGCAAATCGAAGCTGCAGTTGACGTGATGGAATGAAGTACATATGCGTTGACGTGTACACACACACTAACTCACACGTATGAATACGTTGCGTAGCTTGGATATGGACGAAAATGTCGACCTACTATTCCGAGATCGATTCGTAAAGAAAGATTGTATAGTTTTACAAGGAGTCAACTAAAGCTTGTAATGAACACCAAAAAGGACCGAGAAGAATATTTTCCAAGAAATGCGCTTCTTCCTTTTTTACTCGCTCTCGGGAAGTCGGATCTGGCTGTACATGTTTTATTTAAAAAGTCACTCTCCAACCTATGAATACGTATGAAAATATCATCTTTACAAAAATGAGAATGTACATACATGCACACATGAAAGCTGTAACTCGAGTCAGCTCGCGCCCACAGTGTGCATAAATCTGCACACAGAGTACATAAAAATATCAAGCTTTTAATCATATGATGAATAAACACTCTACTTTTATTTTTAACCACACTTGTATAAAAGTGTAGCCTCGCGAACATAAAAATTTGTAATTTTTTTTAGTTTGCAGTGCAGAATCTAAAATTAGAAGCAACGCACATTATACACTCGTGAAAATAGCCGATGCTAATTAACACTAGCGAGATATTAATAAAAGTACACGACATCGTAGCTCGCATTATGATAGATCTTGGCTATAATGCATATTCATTCGTTTGATTAATGTTCAAATGTTTTTATAATGTAACAGAGAGAAAGAGATGTCATATATGTATATTTTTTTGTTCGTGATGAATGTACTTACGTTGCTAGTTGCTTTCGAACGCGTGACTATGGTCGAATCACGTGAGCTCACCTGTAACACAAAAATAAAAGAAATGTCATTAAGAACATTTTTTGCTTTCGTCACATAAACGTATTAAATGATCAATCTGTATTGCGATAAAAAAAAGCTTGCATAAAGTAAAACTTTCGATTCGTAGGTATACGAATAAGTCCTAACCCTATAGAAGAAGAAAATTTATGAATCAAGTCGTACTTCTTACACTTCACTTGTTTTTTTTTTCAGCGATCACGCGAATGAATAATTCAGACCGCGAGGAATAAGTTGTTGAAGCGAAAGATGGCATTGTCGTACTTGACGATGACTGACGCTTCTGTGACACGCACAAACGTCGATCGCAAAGTGGGCCCGCAAAAAACGTATTTTTCTCTATGACGATTTAATCAAGATGACGTATAAAAATAGCCCAGAGTTGATTTGATCAAGCAGTGCAAAATGAAAAAAAATCGAGTACAACGAATTATTTACAAATCTGCGTCTAGATTTAGAATTTTAAAGCAATACAGCTCCAATTTATAAAACCAGTCCCTCGTTAAAGTTTTGCACGCTTTCCACAAGTCATATGTACAAGCGAAAATATGTATTGATTAAGTTTTATGAAAAAAAAGTAATACACGATTGTTAAGAATTTTATTAAGCCTAAACGTGAGCTGAAATCAGGTCAGTAGTACGTGTTAATTATTAGAGAAAAAATCGAACCAATTGCACACATTCAGAAGCTATTAATATAAGCACCAGTGAAAGTTTTCCTTTTAACAGATGGAAAGCTGCAGTATAAGGATGGATAATTGTTGAGCGAAATCATCGCTATATTATAAATTATAATTAAACATTAGATTTCAGGCAAAAATAATCGGAATGATCGCGATCAGTGAGTCATCGCAAATAAATCAGCGACGAAATAATTAAATTTGAACAGACCTTAGGAGCGCAGAGTTTCAGAAATGTAAAAACGAAGGCAATATCAAGTGCTGGCACTTATTTATTCGATTAAGTTGCGAAATTCCTTGATCCCTGGAAGAGCAGGCTATTGTATACGCACGACCCAATTGTGGTATAATACTGGATATGATTAAAATTGGTATTTCTTTTACAATATATGCGGCGCGCGTGAGAGAGGAAGTGATTTATGCGAGAATCCACCTGATCTAGTTTCAAACGTGCTCATTCATAGAGCGCCGCTTCTTCTAGCTCTTGGATTTTCTCTCTATCGTGGAACGCGATATCACACGCAAAATTGATGCAATCGTTCGCTCGGGTTAAACAAACTCAAAGTGCAGATTTAATTACATTATTTGTTTAACCTTTCTACTCGCGTGCGGACTTTACATCGATTGGCGCCAGCTGCATTATATCGCGCACTCAACGATTACGATGAAAGTTTATATGCGCGAAATTTCTGCTATATTGTTGAAATTCCGATGGCGTACTTTGCACGAGAAAAGAGTCACGAACGGCCACGTTTATTTGTTTGCTTCCTTTTCTTTTTCTCTTTTTAATCCACTCGTCTCTCGTCGATCGATCGTATAAATACGTACGAGATAAGCGACACACGAGTCGCTAATTGATAAAGCAATTGAAAGCTCATCGCGCGCAGTCAATAATAATCACGATCGCTGAATCTCGGTCCGAATATAATGTAGCTACATACGATGACGCACTCGCGGGGGCTATCTCTGTACTCTCGATTTGTTCAATAAATGAATAACTAACGCAGCCAGGAAAGCGACTTTTGTCGTCGGGTATCGTTTCGTTGAAAAGTCCGCGCGAAGCTTTTGTATTTGTCCCGTCTTTATGATAAATCGAGTCCGTGTGTCGCGAGTCCTTTGTTTATGCACTGCAGCCTACCAAGTATCGAATAATATGTCTCAAATAAATGCTTCCGAGAAAAATATTAAAGCACCGATACTTTGATCGAAGTGGCTCGTGTTGGTCGCTACTGCAGTCGGACCCTAAACCGATTCACACACCGAGAGAGTGAGAGAGACACAGGTCAACAGGCGCCATAGGGGTTATTTCGAAAGAGCAGCTGCTGGCCCCGCACACCTGGTAAGTATATGGTATATATCTACTCTCATGTACCTAAATTGTGGTGGATCGCTGAGAACTATTTTTTTTTTGTTGGCAGGGAGCGCGATTTTTCACAGATCTACCTTACGTAAGCGTAAATAATCGATGGAGAAAAGGAGATTATATCGAGTCATTGTAAACCATGATGGTGCAAATATAAAAAAGCATGTTTTCTCGTTCCAGCAACAAAAGTGTATTACATTGCAGTGCTGTACCGATCGCGGCTTAATTATATATACTTTATGTACATATACTCAGCGACAGAGCCTTGCTCGTACACTGCCGCCGCCAGCAGAGAAATAGTTTAGAGGCCGTAGTTGTAACAATTACGTATATAACGAAAACAATTCGCATGTGCTTTACGCTTTTTTTGCTCGCTTATTTATCGTCCGTGAACACGAGCCTATGATATTTATAATGAAAAGCCGTACAGGGATCCATAATAACATGGAGACGAGCTGGGATTTTTTTTCTCAAGGATTTGGAGAAAATTTCATGCAATAGTCGTCGTTATAAAAAAGTCTGTCGTCGAATGGATGATTAATCGAGAATCCTTGAAAGTTGCTCAAGTTTTTTTCTCTCTAAATTTTTCATCTCCTTCAGTTCAAAACTCGCGTAGCGTACCGCGGTGTTTCTCTCTCGAGTGTGAAGTACGTATTCGAGTCGTAGGGAAATGATTTACAAGAGCTCGTACAGTAGTTATTCTTGCAACCGTTTTCACGCCTCTCTATTTAAAATTCCTCCACACTCATCCACTCGAAAAACATAATTATCTTATCGGCGATGTATACAAACAGTGATTTAAAAAAGGCTAGAAATCGGAAAAGTTCTCTTCTCGCGATCGCTTCTGCTCTACGTTTTTGCTTCTTTCTTTACATCGCTCTTGATCCCTATCGAGGTCAAACATTCAATTCCGAGTCTCCTTTTTTTTTCTAATATGCGTACGTGTGCGCACACGCGCAGAAACATATAAGGAAAAAAGAAAGACGCGCGGCACATGTATAATAATAACGTATTTTGCTGGAGTCGCATAAAGATACAGCACATATGTTTAAAAGACGTCGTCGAGTAGATGAGTCAAGGGGATCGTATTAAGCCTGCGCGAGGATTCAAAGCCTATCTTATTTCTAAAATACGGGCTTTTTGCTGCCTCGACCCACTGCGCTGTATATAATATACACGCGCACAAGCGGCGCAAGTATTTATTAAAAATAATTTCCTTTATTGTGTGCGCCAGGCACTTACGACACGATGAATAATGCCCATTGCGAAAAAAAGGAGTATAAAATCTTGCGAGGATGATCAACGCTTCTAGAGCGTCGAATAACATCCGCACTTGCGCGCCTCATTGTGCTTCGAGCTCTTTTACATAATGTTTATAATAAAGAGACGTTGATCGCGCGCGAACTCGGGCCGAAACCACGTAGATATACATAGATGCATAGCGGGGCGTGCAGAGTGTCAACTCGGCTTATTATTAGAGCCATGCGCGCGGATTCACCGATTTTGGAATGCGCAGCAGCTTATATAGTATAGCAAGGCGCTCGGAGTACGGGCAATTTTACGCGCCTTCGACTGCGAAGCTCGAGAGGTGTGCGATTCGAGATGTACGACGATCGTAAATCTCCCGGAACTTTCTCACACAATACCTCCCATGAATGTATCAATTCCCATCAGGCTCTGTAAAGCGTCTCGCATTTGAAGGCATGAAGAAAAAAAATAAGGCGTCCGAGGTCAACGCTGAAAAATCGCTTTCATTATTCGCGAACATTTGTAAAGTGTACATGTCGCGCGCGTGTACCGTCTGCACCTGCAAAAAGACTCAATAGGCGACTAGTTAGCATCAGAGGGGGCGAAAGTGACTCGGTCTAATTCGCTTTTTTTCCTCTTCTCTTTGTCTCCTTCGTGTCGAAAGAGAAATTCGTTGTTTGCACTCTTGTGGATACGTAATGCTTTATTTGGCCAGCGAGAAGACAAAACTGAATTCCGAAGAAACGAAAATTTTCACATCTCTTATCTTGGCAAAGATGTGACACGCACGGATTTCACGGCAACGCGGAAGCGACGTTCATTTAAAAGGCTGATCTGTCAATTTCATCGATTGGCTAGAAAAAGGGGGGAAAAAGCCGCAAACTTATTGCCGATCGGTATATCGATTTTTTGAAAGCCTCAAGTGCGAATAGGCCGTTAAAACACAAGGTGAAAGGCGCGAACGGGTATTATTATACTTGTGCACCGTGAGAAGAAAAGGAAAAATTAGTAGATACAATAGCAATGTATAGTATATGAGGGGGCATGTATATACGGCTAGAGCTGAGATTACACGCACAGAAAAAGATGAAAGATTCTTTCAACATACATATACACACACGCACAGACATAGTCTTTGGCGCACGAGGAAGATAGCAACAACGCCAGCTTCGCAAGACAATAAAGAAGTGACTGAGCTCTCTCTCTCTCTTTCTGTTGAGCATTAATTAAAATAGGTGTAAAGAAGTTTATGATTGCACAGAACTCTAGCACCACTTCAGCAGCAGCAGCAACAGCAGTAAATTCAAGTCAAAATAAAAAACAACAACTATGGAGGTAATGTGTATCGAGTAATACCTTTGTGTCTAGGCCATTGATCATAGTCGGTAAGATATATTTTTTTCTCACCTGAGAGAGCAACTTTGGCAGAGCATTATTATGATTATTAGTGGAGGCAGAGCCAGCAGCAGTGGCGGCGGCAGCGGCACTGGAGCTGGCGTTGCTCGACGCGCTGCCGCTACTCCGTTGTTGCTGACTGGCTTCCGACCTGAGGTCATGCCTCCATCTCAGTACTCCCATCATGATATGTCGTCTCTCGGGCTAATTACCGACGTTCTCTTATTGTCTCTCGTTTTTTTCTCCTTTTCGCTTTTTCTTTTCCTCGTACGTGAGCAAAAGTAAGAGTGTGCCTTATGTATATTTAGATGTATGTGTAGGCACGAAAAGACACTCGGTACGAAGAACCAAAATTTTCGGTCGAAGCGAATATGCGCAGCGCGCGCGGCTGCACAGAGCGAAGTAGGAACTCTCCGAAGAACCGGTTTATTCCCACACACACAAGCGCGCGCGCGGACGCACACAAAGATATATACACACGCGAGCACACACGAGCGAGAGAGACACGGTCAAGCGTCGTCGTTCTATCGTACGTGTTTGTAACGTAATACACACATATATGCAGAAGATGCGCGCAGCGGCTTTCTAGCACTACGATTAAGTGTGTGCTTTCTCCTACACATGCACTGACACATGCACCCACGACACAATCGAATTGTTAATCCGAATCTTTCACTTTTTGTAATAGCGTTCGATACTGACGCCGCACAGCTCTACAAGCACTCGCAATATAAGTTGCAACAATAATCGACTCGAGCGGTGCAGCGAGCGTCGAAGGATCGAGACGCCGAATCGCGATCGACGAGTGGCGCCAGCCAAGATCGTTTTCAAAGACGATTCGTTGAATATTAGAAGCGAGCTAGAGCGGGCTGGACGCGCCGTGGCTCGAGGGCCAATAATTCATCGCGCTCGGGCACGGTCCCACCACGACTGACGCACTTGTAAATAAACAAACGTCACGGTCGCCGTAAAAAATCATAATACGAGAACTGCACTGCACTCGATGCACGCCGCAGAAGCAGCTAGCTCGTGCGTACGGACGTTGGCTCGAGCGAAGCGCGACTGACGGTTATGTGCCGAGCAGCCGCTCGCTGTGCTGTGTTGCTGCTACTACCCAGTGCCGGCGCGTCTCGCATATTCCCGCTGACTGTGTGAGTGTATGGCTCCGCGTGCATGTATTTGAGTACATGTGGATGTGAGCGCGCGGCTCTATACACATATATATAGCTCCGACACTGCGATCTGGAGGGGTTCTCTCCTATATAGACTCTCGGCGAGTGTACATTTTCGAGCTGGCTCGTTCGACGCTCCAATGTACAGCTCGCACGGAGCTGAGAATTTTCGGAGTCACGAGATTCCGAAATAAATATTTATGTTTTTCTTCGCGCGGCGTATAGAAGCGGTAGCGCCCCATATATCGATAACAAACATGCAGCCATCGATATCGTTTAAGCTTTTGCAAACTCGCGTTAATGCTCGGTACAGCTGCAATACACACGCATACGGACACACGCCTACGCGAGTAACGATCGGGAAACGCTTAATTAGTTGCGTGCGGATCGCGTGAGCTCGCGACGACCCTGATAGCATACAATACCAATGCACCAAATGCTTTGACGTTCGTTGACCCAAATTCCATCCTTTCGAGTATTTTTTTGAAAAATTTTCAAATTCCACTCTCAACTCGGCGTAAACGTGATCGGATTTTCCTCGCTGCTCTTAGCGGCCAACTGCAGTCGCACACGTCCGGAGCTCTTATTATTCGTTCATATGTAAATCGACGACGGACTGCTACGAAGCGACAGCAGCTGCCTTTGCACATGAGGGCATCTCGATGACTGTTCGTGTCTGTCCCAATGTATATATTATAATGTAATAACCATGTGAACGCAAACTCGTCGTTTGGCGTACGATTCTGATAAATCCTAATCGGGCGATAAAGGCCCTGCCTTGCTGTGGCTCATTTCTGCGTTATGTCTTTCGTCCATGTGTCATTGGAGTCTCTTGCTGCGCACATATGAAAAGATCGTCCCTTTTTATGTCAGCCCGTACAAACAACAACAACAAAAGCCGGCCCACAGTTATGTACATGTGTATATTCTTTGCTCTTTAATTTCATCCCTCGAGCAGAAAAGAGCAGCACCTGCGTAGGATTATTCCATGCCCACATGCGATCGCGGCAGTGGTGGTGGTGGTGGCGGCGGCGCGTGTGCATGTACACAGTCTCACCCTATATACAATACGCGTGGAAAGTGAAGTTGATGCAGTACATAGAGGCTTGAACAAAGAGAGACCGACTTATTTTCCGGTAAACGATCGTGAGACGGTTTCATCGTGTCTGAGAGCCGGAGAGATCGTAGGTGGGTATAATGAATGCGCGGATGCTGCGAGTGCCGACGAAACGGATGTCCGATCGAAGATACTTTCGAGTGGTTTTGTAATATATATTCTCCTCGATAGCGGCACATGTGTCGTGGCACAGTTTCGCGCGCAATTGGCCTCCTCGCGCCGCACGAGTAATGAAGTCGTCGTCGTCGTCGTCGCCGCCAGAGAGTACACAATGCACAGCGAATCAAAGAGGGAAAAAGGTATAATGGCCAAAGAGCCCGAGAAAAGGGAGAAAAATATGCTGTAAGTAAAAAGAGCGAGAGAGGCGGTTTTTTTTATCGCAAAGGAAACGACTCTCGCCGGACTCGTGCGGCTACATACAGGAACGGATGTCATTTCGTGGTCGACTCGCTTCTATACGGCCTCCTCGTCTCGTACTTATTATATACTTATACGTGTTCGCGTGCACCGCACGACTCACCAGCGCTCTTGCAACTTTTCTTCTTTTCGTGCGCCTAATGCCATAGCGTATCGCCTGCCAGCCACGCACTCATCCTTTGTGCAATATTTTTCTATTCTTTCTCGTCGACTCGCTGCTGCTATTTTGTTATAAGTTTACCCCTTTTTCTATCAAGGACTGCGGATAGTCGCTCGATTCCAGTGATTGGATCCTTCTAAATATTTGCGTCTATATTACGCTTCTTGTATAATAAATTGCAGTTTTCATTTCAGTGCAAAAAATTAAATTATGAATGAAAGGTCACATTGCAGGCAGCCCTTGTTCTACGCCTACACAAACTTTTTCGCTTTGCAAGGATTTTAATCATATTTCCATGGACGCTGCGGTACGCCAGGTCAACAATTGGCCGACTCGAAGCTGCTTTAGAGGAAAACTCATATCGAACATGCCTACTCATCCCTCGACCTTACGGTCATCCACAATTGAGTCTCGAGCTCTGGATCATTGAATTTTCTCCCGCGGCTTTTATCGCCTGCACCTTAAATTCTCAATGTAATATTCGACGTCAAACGAGCTTTGATTGAAATCTATGAAAATGACAGTCTTTCTCGCTACGATACATGACATGAGGGAAAGTGCGAGAAGCACATTTGATTGGATTTTAAGATCGCTCGGCTCACGAAAAATGGACAAAAAAGTGAGCTTGCACTTTAAAAAAGCAATTTCACATGTAGGATGTAGATAGCTAGCATAGAAAGTTGATTTGAGCGAATAAATCTCGATGCATAACGAGTTTTACGAAGCGAAAAATTTACCTTTTTTTTAAATTTTTTCATCATTTTATTTTGATGTTGTTATTATCGATGTAAGCTCGTTGATGGAAGTTTATGTGGATTTTCTAAGCAAAGCATTGAATATGGATGAGATTCTAATCAGAGTCATAAAGTTGGCTTTATGAAGATAATTATTAAGATGATTATATACACAGTGCATAAGTATAGCGAATTTGCAACTCTGCCTGTGTGTCCAAATATCGAATCGGAGTTCATTAGCATCGAATGACTTTTGGATCGGCACAGGGCCGATGGATAAACCTACGCAGTGCGACACAGCTCGACAATTCGCAAAACTAAGAGACAGTTATACACCACTCGTGCAAAAAAGTTAATTGTATCAAAGTCGGGTGCGCTCGGGACCGGGCAAAAAATCGTTACCCACGTTCCAAAGGACTGCAGTGTACAGTTCAGTTGGCAGTGTACAGTTATGGGCCCTTGTGCAGTGGCAATCGTCGCTCGCTGATGTAACACACATATTCCCATGACCGATGGGAAAAAGAAATGGACGACTACGGCGCGGCGCGAGGACGAGTGCACGAGGAAGCGAAAAAGAATGTCTCGCGCGCGAGAGGTGAGAGAACGAGCGCACCGGCAAAAAAAGGGGGACAAAAGGAGTGAGGCTCAATTTTTTGTGTCCATATTACGTGTTATATACGAGTTCGTGTGTGTTTGTGCTGTGTGTTCGAGTTAAGGTCACATTATGGGAAGAGGGACGTGGTTTGCGAAATCGGAGATGATCTCCTTTGCGCTTTAGCAGCTCTGTCTAAAACGGCGTGACTTTTTGCTGCTCGCATAAAATATTTGTATATAAAAGCTCGTTCCTTCGAAAACAACGATTTGCAAAAAAAACACAATGAAAAAGCGCACGGTTTTTATATACAAATACATAAAAGGCTGCTAAATAAACGCTTTTCCGAATAAAAAAGAAACAAACGAGTTTACGTGTGTAGACTAGATCGATTTAACGCTAAAAAGCTTACAAAAAGCAGAACAATATATCTAAGGTACAAAAAGCAGCAACTAACAGGGAGCAGAGTAGGTACAACAACATCGGCGAGCGAGCAAGCCGAGCGAGAAAAGAATGCATCGAGCACGTTGTAGTGTATAATGTGTTCGTTCCGCGGGCGCGCTCGCTCGTTTCCGGTCTGCGTTGGTTGAGGCGGACGCCCTCCCTTTACCAACACTGTAAATCAGCGGACACGGACGCTTTGTGGAAAAGAAGTCCTCCTCTTGGAATATATCCTCTCCGGAAGAGAAAGAGAGAGAGAGAGAGAGAGACCCGTAGCACCTTTACATATTACGCGATTCACATCCTGTGCCCTTAACCTTTAGCGCGTCGAGCGCGTGTCGATGGGTTTCTCCAAGGAAGCCTCCTGTGCGGTGCACTTCTTCCTATGCAAACACGAGCACGCATGCACCCGATCTCGGCTGCGGGCGCATAAAAGAATGGAAGATTTTCGCAGGCTCGTACTTACGAAAAGTACGAGCGCGAGCTTATAGCGACTCCGCATCTCCCGAGGAGTATTGATTTATTACCTTCGAGCGCAAAAATTCGAATATATATTACTTATTGCTCTATAAAATTCGATTTTCTCTCCACGTATATAGTGCAAGCTGACGCACACATCCCAGGAAAACGCATCGGAAAGCAGCTCCCACTGAAAGCTGCTACCGCAGAATGATTTTTCCTCAAAGCGTATCTAGACCACCGCACGGCTTCACCTTTGAAGTTGCATACATGTTTGAGCGAAATTCATATTAATAAATTCGATGCTTTGCTACGCGTGGCGACAATAAAAACCCAGATTTATCATACGAATGGAATAGATCAACATTGATACGACGAGGAATTAATGTAGCTCCAACGGCTCCTACAGTACGTATTTAACTTTACAAGTTGGCGTTTGCACGGGAAAGTGCATTAGACACACGATCGCGTGTGTGTCGTGATTTTTCTCCCTCTGTCTCTTTCTCTCTCTCTCTCTCTCTCTCTCTCTCTCGAAAAAAAGAAGATATATAATACGAAGCGAGCGAGGCAAAAAAGACGCAAGCCTCGCAAATTAACAATATTGGCACGAGCGAGAGAGAAAACGAGACTCGTTTAGAAACTGCAGACTCAGCGCGTACGTGAATCGGTGATTATTTATCTGCACACTGCAACGACTCGGCGATACATATATCTATATAGGTATATGGCATATACATATAATGACGCCTCTTGGAGGCAGGCCTCGTTTTTGTCGTCTTTTGCGATATTCGTCCTACACAGACGTACATGTGTCGTATATCCACATGCGTTTCTCGCGACAAAGCGCTGGACAAGCTTCATTTGTCATTTTGCTCAAAAGATATATGTATACATACGTACATTGCTTGGAATGGGAGAAAGCCGTTCGAGCGAGGCGTAAAACCTACCTCCATAGCGCAGTTTCTCGCCAACCGCACTTTATTTATGATAATCGTTGACATTTACGACATTTTGCTGGACTTTGAAGCATCGCCGAAATGCTTTGAATAAATCAGAGAACGACACAGGACCATTAAAAAAAATCTGATCGACGGTGAATATATTTTGATTCTCGGTGGCATCGCTGCTTTTGTTTGATCGGAATTTAATGTGCAGCGGTGCCCTCTGCATTGGCTTCAGAGCGTCGCTCTTATGGTACAACGGTAAAACGAGTCGGTACAGTCATTGTCAGTTACCGACTAGCGTCAACGAATGGACCGTCGGTAACATTCTACCTTATCCACGGACATCTGCTCGATGGCGCGGTAGATAACGACTCGGCCAAGTTCTTCTTATCGATCGCTCCGTCAAAAAAGCTCAACAGCTGAGCAGAGTTTACTTGGCTCTTTATATGTATACGTGACGCTTGAGGCGAATGCAGGCCACCGAGGGTGAAAGTCAACAAGTTTCAAACTTTCAACTGCAGGAATATACGGGATCGTGTGCGCGCGCGAAACGACGATGACGGCGCCACGCGCCGAGCGAACAACGAGTAGTCTTTCGCACGTCATCTTTATATACAGCTCGATATACGACCAACAAATATTCGCACAGGTCGTGCATGCAAGCAAACGATCGTATCGTAAAAATCACTCGCACGTTTACTTTCGAAGAGAGCTTTTGCTGGTATTGATGCGCATATCCGTCGTACGCCCTCGTTTTACATACACACACTGCTCGTTTAATATTTGCGACGTTATTCCCCGCGCACTTTGATCTACTACGGCGAGGCATTTTCTACACGCTAAATAGACTCTTGAAGTTGATGCGTGATAACGTTTTGTTTCGCGCGCCCGAGTATATTATATACCTTTTTTCCGCCTCATAAATTATACCTCGAGTTGAATAGCAACGCCGAGAGGCTTTCACGCGAGCTTTTGTGCAAAATAAGAGCTTACGTGTCACGTACGAATTGCACGTGAAAAAGAATTTGCTTTTTTGGGAAGATCGAAAAGCCAATTCGATTCAAGTGCAAATACGACGTATGTGTAATTGCTTTACATAAAAACGAGCGAAAAATTGAAAAATTACGGCGCGCGGAGTACATTTTTTCCTCCCTATTTGCTTTGCAAATTGAATGCAACAATGTACAAACACGCCTGTGCTCGGAGTTTCTTCCTGTGTGTGTGTGTGTGTAGGCACATACACATATAGCATATAGAAAAGTTGAGCATATATATTTAGCAGTACGCATTGTGCGCAATGGGATGATGTTGGAGAAAAAGAGTAAGTTAAATATTTGTCAACGCGTAACCAAACGAAAAAAAGAAAGAAAAAAATTGTGTGCTTATACGTGCGTGAACAGCAAAACAACGGAATATCTTTAAGCAAAACGTAAGACGCATTAAGCTCCAGTGAGTTATGAGAAAAGTGTGCATTGGACTTATTTATTCCAACGCGCGTCGGTGTAATGGTACTTTAACAAAATGGAAAATATCAATCAAACGATTTCACGCGGCAGTTTGATCGACAAGCCATCAATTATTGATCGTAATAAAAATTATATAAATTTACGTTTGTTACGTAAGAAAAAGCCAAACGTATATTCAAGTACGGCAACCTGTGTGTACTATTTTACGCTTGAAACGAACGAGTTTATAATAGTCCTAGATCGCGCAGACTGGATGGAATTCGAAAGGCGCAACGCCTGCACTACTACCGGGGAACAATATAATCATATACATTATTATATATCCATTGAGCGAGCTGCTGATGCTGGTATATAATACATGCAGCCTGGAAATTATGTCAGGTCAAAATTTCAGACTGTCCGCGTCGCATTAGTATGGGACCTCTCTGTGAACGGGAATGTGCGACGACTTTGACGTGTTTCACGCGATCGATTGTCTTCGATTGCGCATTTCTATAGCGGATAATATTGATATTAGATCTCGCGCGCCTTGAAGGTGAAAGTCTGTGATTTTTTCTCCCACACACACAATAGACGGTAAAAATATTTTAAAATAATATACGTCGAGCAGCGGAGAAAATCTTGAGCAGCCTAGAGTATTTTTAACTCATTTATGCCCGTGCGTCCATTTCATTATTATGATTAATTCTCTCGGCAAAGGCGTATAAAGTATAATGAATTGAACGTTAAGTCGCTCGCTCGCTGCTAATACTTTAATCAACAAGCAGTTGTTAAAGGAACGCCTGCAAATAACATCCAAACAACGGAATATTGCAAAAAGCTACTTGCACGGCAAAGACTTTGCATACATTTTTTAATTTTGCCAACACAATATTATCTTTCGAAAACGCGATTTATATTTTTCATCTCAACTAAATCTCTTGCTGTCGCTAATCCAACATCTGTAATAGCTGTCAAGTCATTAGGTGAACATTTTTTTATTGCCTACTCATCGTCGCGTGTAATTCCACGGTATCTCTCATACTTTTAATCACTACTAATGTAACCGACGCAATGTTACGCCGACAGTCGATCATCGAAAGGACACACACAGGCTTGCGAGATTATCGAACGTATGCTGTAAATCGAATTGTTTGTCACACGCGTGACCGGCCTGCAAAATTCCAGCTATTTTCTGCAAGCAGCGCGATTCATGTTATTTTATTTGCACGGCGCGCTCGTGAGTGATCGAAATTGATCGAATTTTGCCCTTTATGCCGCTGGGCTTGTTTGCGCAAGCTATATACACGTAACCGAGAGAAAAATGAAGATATCGATAAGCTGCTAAGACCTAAAAAAATCAAAGAACTATTTTTCATTTTTAAGGTTCACAATGTAGTTGTCAGCGAGCGAGATTCAACCCGTATTGGTGATTTTCCTTTTATGTATACACGTGCATCTTCTCTTGCTTTCCACGTGACTGAACATGAAAAATCGAGCTCATCTATCTTTTTGACTGATCGCAGGTAATCGACGGTGGAGGAGTATGTATGCAATTGCACAAACGTGTCCACTGCTCAATGGAGCGATATTTGATTCTTCCCTTCTTCCCCCAAACGCAATTGTCAAGTCGACCGAATGATTGTTTCGTGGATGTGACTTATTATTAGATAAGTCGTCACTTGGGTGAAAAAAGTTTAACTGTCTAATTACAATAATGAAAGAATAATTAAAAAGGAAGTCGACTAGTTGAATTAGCATCGCTGAGTACTGTAATTACTGCGGGATAGTTTCTAAATTCGGGTGAACTAGAGGCTGCCTCTAATAAACGACAAATAATAAATGAAAATGTTCGTTTTGCCGAAAAATATATAGTCGAGAGCGATACAAACGCGCAGCAAAGGCTCGAGTGAATCATATAATCATTTGCAGGGGGGTCCCCGCGAGGAGTGATGGAAAAAAGGGCGTCACCCCAAATTCAAAATACCCACCAAAGCGGCCAAGATCGCACCTAGAAGATAAGAGAGCTGTGAATTCGAGCGGTGGATTAAAGGCCACATATACACGCGAATTGAAAAGTGTAGCTGGCGAGCAGCAGCATGTAGCTGTGGAATAAAATCGGGTGTGAAAGGGATGATGTTGATTGAATCAGTTAAATTGCGTAGGAAGATCCGGAGAGAGATAAGTGCAGGATTATTATTGCGATACACGATCATCGCCAAAGTTATGTCAGATTATGCAAGCGACGACTATATTATAATGTATTAACGTATTTTTCATGCAAAGTAAGTAGGAGAGCTACGCGTGTACGTTAAATTGGGCACGAAACGAAGCGAAGGACAATCGATCAATGTTATATTTATTTTATAAGTGAGAATTGAACGGCTGGTTGAACTCGTTGAAAAAGAAACAGCATAGATTATAGAAATAGAAGGTAATTAGACGACGCAGCGGAAATGGCGAGTGATAAAGTATAGAAGGCGCGCGAAGAAATCGCTGATATAGAAAGCGCAGAGACGAGCTGTGGCAAACTATATAGACAGGAAACGAGCAGCATCTTACCCCGCACTCCTCTCGAGTGTGTATGTATACACGAAAATCATTAAAAGAAGATAATTTTCTGAAACTTTTCGAGAGTTCTTAACTCAGTTTTCAAGTGATTCAGCTGGTTTTCTTTCTCGCTCTCGCCTCTAATCTCGTTTATTACCAAAGAAGGGGCGACAATTTTAATTACAGCGACTGTCAAAGAGCCGTGTACGATGTATATACACTTGAACGAATGAACCTCGTCATCGCGCGACGTTATTTCTTGTCAGCGACTAATAATTTTCTCTATCCTAAGTGAGGCATTTTATTAATTTCTTTTTGTCCTTTCATTGCAAACATCGCGCACGAACTGGTTTTCAAGGAAATTGAATCTCTAACCTGACGATCTAGCGTTACTTTTTGCTAATTATTATAGATAACGCGTGCACATTAATTGGCGTAATAACGTTTTCGCGCGATAGCGCTATATTTCTTCGTGTATATACAGATCCAATTGAAGATCTAGGTACGAATATTTTTTTTTTAAGAAGGAGAAAAAGAAATAAAAAAGTGAAAAAAACTCGCTCGAAAATCGAGAGGCGAAATAAGAACACGATATGACGGACATTCACGACACCCACTTAAACCGTCGAATGTCGTATCTATTAAAACCTGAAATTCGCTTCGAAGAGAGCGAAGAAAAAAAACTCACCTGGTTGAAATATGGTGGCAATACGCAGCGTTGATCGTCCAGCCTTGAGCTCTGCACTCTCTCGAGCAATTCGAAGAGATCTTGCGTCGGACCCTGCAAAACGCATCAAAAGAGATAAACGGTTATTACGACTTGTATTTACAGAATGTACTACAGTATGTGCGCGCGCGCGTATTGATCCAACGAAGGTTGCGAGAGCGAGTTTAAGCCGTTGGCTGCACAGGAGTTTCTGCGAATGTAAGAAACTTGGCGCGGGGTCACAAACGCGGAGCGTGCCAAATTGGACCATTGGGTATTAAAATTTGAGGTGTACAATGTAACGGGTTAATTGGCGAAGTATAAACGCTGTACATCTCTCACCTTGAGTTTGTCCGAGCCTCGGGCGTCTTGGCGTTGCTGATCATCGCTGCCAGGGCTGCGCCTTGCCGAGTCCGTTTCGCAGTAAACCGACTGCTCGAGCTGTTGCCTCCTGCGACAAAAAAGAAGAGAATCCTTAGTCTTTGTTGTGCGAGATAATGACGCTCGTAAGCGTCAGCGTCTTTGATAAATTATGATTTAAAAAATTTTCCAACATTATCGGGTAATTTTTTTCTTTCTCTCTCTTTTTCGTATAAATCACTGGCGCGTGTACATAAGGGCTCATTATTCCCTTTTAGCACTGTGTAGCCGAGTATTACGCACGCACAAAGAAAAGAACAATCATTAAGGGAGAACAAGTATATAATATATAAGTTAGCGTGTGCACGTCGAAAAATGCTCGAGCAGCAGCAGCAGTTATGTCGCACATAATGAAATCGAAGAATCTCGTCTCTTCAATTGTACACCGAGATCTTTTTCTTCTGCTAACATAATATTCCTTACCTCTCGTTTGTGCTCACTCGCACGCGTGTTTATATCGAGGTAATGAACGACGACGCACAGGTTGGTCGCGTGAACGGAGCACTATGAGGGCTCTTTGGGTTACGCTCCACCTTAAAGAAACCAACTCGCTTGAAATTACATATAAAAGTATGAGCGTACTTGTGGCAATGAGGTACACGAGAGCTACGATTAATCTTTTTTTAACTCAATTTTGCTTCTGAAGTGAGCACGTGTGAAACAACCGCTCGAGTGCATCGCAATCGTGATCGATGATTTTCGTGCTAAAAACGTTGATGTGATTTCATTCGGCGGGAGTTGCGCGTGTTTGAACGCGATAAAATAATCATTTAATCATTCACCGCATCGAGGGGGAAAGCCCACCTCTTTGACGGCACGAATTTCAAATGGAACGCGGCTGGCCGGTTTCCATCAGGTATGTACGATACCGCAAGCGACGTGTTTACAGCAAAGCCCTCGGATGTGTACCTACATGTCGTTTGACTTTGTCGAGTAGTCTCGTTACCGCAGAAGCAGCGGCTCACCTTTTTCCACTTTTCACCGTAAATTCGAGACGCAAGTCCAGCTGTGTGTTGGGAAAATATATCCTATTGCGCAGCTGCGACATCGATTCGATTAGTCTCTCGGCTCCTCGCGCGTATTATAAATATGGATTCAGGCAAAATCGGCTCGAGCAGTGCAAAAAAAAAAGAGAGAAAAAAGTACGAGCCAAGTGAGTTTTTTCCTGCAGCCCTGTGGAACAATGCAACGAGCGGAGGAAGCGATTCGATATGATGAACGATCTCGCGGGCCTCGCTTGCCCGAACATTCATCATATCCACGAGTAAACAAACAAAAAAGACGTCGCGACGCGACAATGGCTTCATAAAACCTAAATGGACTTGTATTACCGGCGCACCACGCGCGCGCGCACATATGAACTCGTTGCAGCGTGCAGTATACCATGTACATAAATGCAATGCATCAAACCGAAATTCTCTGCCCCTTCTCCCATTGAAATGGCGATATGCGTTAACCCGTTCTTCTTTCGGCTGCGCTCATGGGTGCATACTATAAACTGCTCATAGGCAGAGGGCAAGCGAGAGAGAGAGAGAGAGAGACGGAGAGCACGTTAGGGATTCAAAAGCGGCCGGGCTGCGATCGAGCACGGCTTGCGCATATGGAAAAGCAATCCTCGAGTGGGAAAAATAAAAGGAGACAGACGCGATCATCCTTTTATCGTAATTACGCATAAATCAGACTGACCGAAAAACTCGCAGCCCCCGCGGAGAGGCGAGAGTCGGCCAATTAAACCGAGTTAATTCAATAATGGCCTGCGTGCACGCACACGTACACATGAATATACATAGCATTAATACGCACACAGATGAGCGCTACAGGACGTCTTCGGCGCGCGCTGCACAGATGTTATTATAGCACATTATGCTGATGACGAGGCACCGGAAAAAAATGTTTACTTGCGCGATAATAATGTTTATACTGATCATCGCAAAAGAAAGAGAGAGAGAAAAATAAAAGAATCGCACGCCGCGCGCCGAGAGATTCCGTTTCGTACTCGAGTAAATATCTATTCGCGAAGAGATTAAAAATTATGAAAAAGGAAAAAAGATGATTAATAGTATTCGCGTGTTCGATTGCGATTACCAGCGGAAGGAAACTAGTTTTCGAGGGATCATACTTTGTGTACACATCGACGTATGCGCGCATGCACATACCAGTATACGGCCAGGCCTCTCGCCTTTTTTATTCGAGACTCGGCTGGACAATGTCCAGTCGCATATTCGCATTCATAAACGTTTGTTTACTCGTGTAATTTCGAGCCCGAGGATTATGCATTTTGAGCGCGATGCTACAGATGCGCCCTACCCGTTTCATACAAAATTCAATCGTTTTAACGACGCGACGTGCGTCACATAAATAATTAAAAAAGAAATAAAAAAAAAAGACGAAACAAAAAGGCCAAGCTCGGTTTCGGCTATACACATAACACACGACGTAGTCCGGTGCAAACAGCAATTTTCCATTCTCGTGGCTCGCTTTGTCCAGCTCACAGCACGGCGGATGCTAGCGCATTTTTGGTCTCGCGCGCACTCGAATGTATCTTCGTTGGGATCAATTCGAGTACGCACGACGAGACGAAAATCATAATTTGCCATTGATTATTTTGATTATTATTATATGCTAGGTTGTGCAAGCCGGGGATGATGGTCGTTTAATTTATACACAGACACGGAGAGAGAGAGAGAGAGAGAGTAAGCGAGAGCAGTTATCTATACGCAGGCACACAATTTTAACCCATCAATTTCGTCTCTATCTATTCTTTCGGGGCATGTAGCCATACCCCCCACAGTGCACCGCCAGAGCACACATAGCGTACGT
Source organism: Trichogramma evanescens (assembly GCA_902732785.1). Classification (NCBI taxonomy): domain Eukaryota; kingdom Metazoa; phylum Arthropoda; class Insecta; order Hymenoptera; family Trichogrammatidae; genus Trichogramma; species Trichogramma evanescens. The sequence goes on along the minus strand of CACVKI010143396.1, from coordinate 104,497 downwards.
GTAACGCATAAACGATTCGTGCATATATATCCCTTCGCGATTTTTATTCACTTCGCAGATTGACGGACAGATGTCCAAGCATACCTGGTGCGAGGGGCAGCAGCAACAGCTCGCATACGAATATGTTAATGCCTTGTGTATGCGCGACGAGCAAAACGTGCGCTTGATGGATCGGGCCTACTGTGTGCCTGCCGCGACTTTTTCAAGAGTCGTAGTCGGTGATGGTGCTTTAACTATCATTAGCGCATAGGTGCCGATTGTTCTTTTTTCAACTTTGCGTTTGAGGGTAAGAGTCGCTTGTGTTATAGTTGCTGCTGCAATTCTTGTCGTCACGGGCACCCAACACATTTCTGGTCGCGTTTCAGTTTTGTCTCTCTCTTTTTTTCTACCTCGACCGAGCTCCAACTTGGGGAGGGGTTGGTGGTTTTTATTAATGATGCCGATCGGTTACGGTCAGTATATACGACGTCGTTGCAGAGACTGTTTTTTTTCCTTCTATTTCACGAGCAAGATCGAGCGAGTCTGATGTGTTGCACAGCGAGATTGAGATCATATTATGTGCACGCGTATGGCAAAGTTGCAGCGATATTATATGTAGAGCCGCGCGCGCGCACGTGATGTTGATGGATTGAGTGTCAATGCGTGGCTACGTTGCGCGCCCAAAGGATGCGCTGCCCCGCGCGCACGGCAATTTATTTGTCATCGCGGCGATTGCTCGTATAGTAATTAACGATGCATAAAGCTCGACAAGCTCGACTTTTGGGTTAGCTCGAATGGCAATTATAGTTCGCAGCTCTGCTCTGATCGTGTATAACAACGTTGGAGCCTCGATTTCGGTTCCAGCGATTTATTAAAATATATATCGAAATCAATAAGGTGAGCGCGACACGAGATCGATTTCCGGCAAAAATCGTGTTCGCCGTTGTTGAGTTCTGCGCGCGGGATAAAAAAATCGTTCATTTATAATCCGAGCCAATAACAGCGTAAACCCAAACGCACACATCTGTTTCTCTGCTGCTGCTGTGGGTAAAAAAGTGTTCGGCGCTGCTGCAGCATCACGCAGTGTATCCGAGGTTGCGATTAGCGGCCACGCAGATCGACCTTCGATTATATTGGACGACGATCTATATATGTGTACCCCCCGTGTAAACAGTGGGGGGTAGACGACTCTATCGACGAAGCCGATTTGCCTAGGCAAATATATCTAGGTGTACAGGCCCTGCGCCTGCCAGCCTGTGTCTGTGCCCATGCCTCTACACCGTACAGCCTTATATAAATAATGCGTGTCTATTATTACTTCGTTCTCGCACATGCCTGCGATTTTTTAGCTTATTGGTCATGCCTGTGCGCAAGGGTACACGTACACATTCATACACGTTACAGTATAACGCGGTAGACGCGGATTTAATGATCGATAGGACAGATATCGATGATTGTAAGTAATTGCGGAAACTCCGGACACGCTTATCTATCTTTCTCTCTCTCTCTCTCTCTCTCTCTTGGCTCTTTTCTATCGCTGTACAGGCGCAACGGAATTGATATTTCACGCTAGGATACGTGCAACGCGCCCGGGGAATGGATTTTTGCGGTTTGTGATCGATTGTACGCGAGCGCGACCTCATTGTTGTTGACTGAACGGATAATGATTTTTCAATGGACTGTTACTGGACTTGTTTTTCGGACGCGCTCACCCGCTCGTCGATAAACTTGACGAGCTAATGGGATGGACGAGAAAAAAAATCTCTGCGACGCCATCATCACGCAACGGCTTATAAATTTTCTCGTAAGTTTATTCGTTTTCCGGACGATTACACGGAAGCAGAACATCGACTGCTCGCTTAAATTATCTAATCCAAAGGGTGAGCCTGCTACACGTATAGAACGCGCGAGCATATGTCGCTACATTTGCATAGGCTCATATATTTCTCGGCTTATTAGCATTATTAAGAAGAGGGCGCACTCTCTCTTTTTTTTCTCTGTCTCGCTCTAGCGACATGGCTGACAATGGAGCAAGCGATCCGCAGCGCAAAAAATTCTCGAGTGGTTATAAAGCCGAGGTACTCGACGTGACGCCAGCTACACGCAGTACATGACTTTGTTTTCGGGGGTGGCTCGCGAGCACAACAACTGTTGCCTCTCGTACGCGCCTGGCTGCGCTACAATAATTTTGTCAAAGGTTAAGAGGACGCTGCACATAAACACGACTGCTCGCGACAATGGCCGGGATTTTGAAAATAAAATCGATAGGTCGCGGTGCATAAGAGAAACCGAGGACTGCATATAATGTATATTGGGTCGAGTTGACGACACTACACCATCATTAAAAGTCCCTTGTCAACTACTAGTACAACTACTAGTACTACTACCACTACCCTTGAATGAGTGCAACAATGAAGGTGGCTCGGGCATCAACCGTCGCGGTAACCTCCCACAAACATCGAAATCTGTCTCTGTCTCTTGCTGCACCAACAACAACAATGGCAATAGTACCGCACGCGTACATATACAGCAGTGATAGACAGAGAAAAAGATAGAGAGAGAGAGAGAGAGAGAGAAAGAGAGCCCAAGTGCGCAAACGAATCTGCCGCAACTTTTGCACCACAGCCAAAGTACAGTAGGGACCACGTGTCGAGTATATATCAATGGCCTCGGTGTTACGTACACGCGCATGTAGGTATACGTACACGAACAAGCAAAAAGAGAGAAGGCCCGAAATGAAAAAAAGAGAAGCGAAATGGAGAACGAGTTGACATTTGATCTGTGCCTGCACGAGGGGGGCGCGAGCCTTGGCATTAGACGCGCGCGCAAGACTCGGACCCGATTATACGATGGGTATTAACGCTCCGAATTTGAATGCCGATGAAGTGGCGCGTTGTTGTGTGTTGCGTGCGATATGTACCCAACTCGCCGAGTTTTGTGATGTGCAGGATTATAATAATGTATACACCAGTTACTTCCACCTCATTGTTTTTTCCTTCTTTTCTTTCATTCAGCTATCGAGTCTGGATGATCCATATATGTATTCGTTTCAATATACTCGTCACTGTCTGAACACGAAATTGCACTTATATATTGGATGAAAAAAGGAAGTTTCGATGTCCGACGCACGAAAGGCTCCGTAAGTATAAGCGTGTGTGTATGTTTATTCGCAAGAAAACAAAGACGTCATCGTGGCGCAATTAGCGTCGGCCAATGGAATACGGATAAATCAAACGCACAACGGAGCCAGACAATGGCTAGCACATTGACCACTCCTACCTCGACGGGCGCATAAATAGGCACGAATCACCCTTTTTTTTCGTGGTACGCCATGGACCGGTTGAGCGTAGCTAAAAGACCGTAACGGATGAGTCGATAAAATTTGACCACCACCAGCAGCAGTTCGAGAGACAGACAGAAAAGGATCTTTATCAATTCTCTGCATCCGCGTCGACTTCGATCTCTATCGCGTCGTTGCATATTAAAATTTCACGCTGTCGCAAGACTGCGCGCGCTATGCAAATGAAGATGCCTGTCCGTGTGTATATGCGTTTATATTTAGAAGAACAATTAAGTGATTTCAGCGCGCGGACGCTGACCGCTCGTCTATAGTTATATTATACGCGGCCCGTGTTACGCAACGCACGCCGAGGCAGAAAAAAAGGGTTGAAAGGTTAAGCAGTCGAGCTATATATTTTTTTTTTATTATGTGCGCGTGTGTGTATGGCCGGCACAACGATGCGTCCTTCTTTTATTAACGCGTAGCCACGCGCGCGCATTTTAACTTTTTCAACGATGTGTTTACGCACTCGAGTTGACGTTGTGAATGGTCCGGTACATAATTGAGAGTAGGAGGCGTTCTTTTTTTCAGTTAATCGATCGGCCTTTATTGCAATTGTTGCTAGGCTAGTGGCTTGATTTTTATACTTATATAAATCGTGCGTGCGCGCGATTCGGATATTTCGCGAAATTTGCAGCAAAATGGTGCGGCAAGAGGTATCATGTCGAGGGGAGCTCGAGAATCAAAAATCAAACAAAGCTATACGTGTATAGGCGCGCATTCATCCCCTCGAGGTAGGTATATGTAACTCGCTGCACGTGTACTTACGTGCAAGTATTATACGAGCTGCCGAGTCTCGTGTATGGTATATAATATTAAGCGATCGTTCCTCGCGCGGATTATTACGCTAGTCGGCGTGTTTCCAGCTTCTATAGCTATGTACGATGGCGGCGTGCGCGCGTGCTACAATAATCGCGGAAGCGATTGTCCGCGAGCGAGCACGCGTGCGCCTGGAAATTCAATTTTTCTAAGAGACGATTGTTTCAAACGGGGAGTGAGAGAGCGAAAGAGTAAGTGATCGCGTGCGCATTACCGACGAGCTGCGGACGTGCTATTATAGCCCGTATATTACGAGCACTGGATATCATAATTTTGGTCTAGGATTCAGCTATGAGCAAACAGTCATTATGTAGGTATTTCCTAAAGTCTCTATTAGCAAGTACAATGGAATCTGCGTACATTCTTTCTATAATATAAAGAGCATCGTCGGCCGCGAGAGCCGCACACGCAGAAGCCTGCACACCTAAGCTAGAGCCGCAAGAGCTCTGCCATATGTGGGGTGAGTATAATATATAGATGACAAACGCCGAAACGCGAACGTGCAATTATTTATCGGGGGTTCTGGATGTGTGTGTGTGTGTGTGTGTGTGTGTGTGTGTGTGTGTATACATAATGCAGGCAAGAATTTTTCAGCCCAGATGCGCTGCTGCGTATAGTGTGTGCCCGAGCCTTCGCTCCTACGTATACATTATAATGAGGTTGAAGTGCGCCAAACATGTGTGCCGCGCACGGTAATTTGATAAACAAACGCGAAATCGATGACAGTTAATGCCTATTCATTAGGCTCGTGTACGATCGCATAAATTCGGGGCGCGATCGTTGAAAGAGCTGCTCGCGCGCGGTTTCCACTATAATAAGCGCTTAAAATGCACTGTGAAGCCGCCGCCGTTTCTATATGCAAGATCTTTCTCGGCTTTTCTTTGCAATAATGCGCGCAACAGCCGCCTATACGTATACCTACCGTGTATAGCAGCTATTGCGAGTATAAACGCAGCAGCGTTGGTGGCTATAAATCAGCATTCGCATCTCGCTCGCTCGGGTCAGATCTTGGGAGTCGAGTATACTATACGGACTACCTATACTACAGAGGCGCACACACACACTAGCGAGCGCCGCTAATGAACCTATTCTGCGCGCGATATCTAATTTAAATGCACGTACGTGTAGCATCGATCACGATTCGCGTGCCGAGCGTGGCCAAGAGCTGCGTCTGTGTGCACCATCTGCAACTTCCACCGCAGTGACCTTACGTCACGTATACGTGTACGATGCTGCCAATGCGATCTACGACGTAAGCCTCGATCGATTTTTTTTTCGAGTTACAACAACTCGAATTTTTGGATACCCCAATTTTTTCGAGTTTTCGAACTTCGTTTGTGAAAACTTATAAAATTAAACGTATACCTATAGATAAGTTAACGGAGGCAATTATTGGACCAAGGCGCACTGTCGGTTGCATCGGACTTTAGATCCTTTTTGCATCTGACGCGCGACCGATTACCAATTCTTTGCTGCGATATGATTATCAAACAGCTAATGAATCAAGATTTAAAACATATTTGCTTGACGGCTGCAGACCAAAGCTCCTAATGTCCATAAGCATATTTGCAGAATTTTTTCAAGTCTGATATAATTTGATGTTGCACATTTTTCATATCATTCAAATAAGTAAATTTAAAAAATGAGTTTCCATTTCTTTATAGATAAGCATATCACTTGAAGTAAAAGATCTTACATTTTCATTCCATTCACACGAGTACTTCATAAAAGAAATTGAAAATCTTCAAATTCTCAAAAAATATCCGAGCCTCCGAAATCATTCGACGCGACTCGAACTCGACTAGAACTCACTCTTACTACATAACGCTTCTATTTTCCCGACTGCCAGGAATTATTCGAGGATTAGAAAACTGAGCCAGCTACCGAATAAACTACATGTTTTTGTTGACGCACATAATATATAGCATCTTACGCTTTGCACTGGCTGTGCGCGCACACACACGCGCGTAAAAACACGTTAGCTGAAGAAAAGGCATATGATGCACGCGAGCAGGTGAAACGTTTTTCAAGAAACCTTGGCAATTGGCGTCGATTAAATGTGCAACCGACTCGATCCGGTATGAGCGTTAATGCATGTTTTGTCACTGGCTATATAGCTCAGGCTGTCTCGCGGCACAACTCTACATTATGAAGAAAAAAAATTAACGACTAATGCGACGTATTATTTATCGGACAATTATATTTTTTTCAACGTCAACGGCGTGGCTCGGTGTCGTCGTCGCTGTCCTACTCGCAGACATATTTAAAAGTACATAATTTAATTTTATACTGGGCGCGCGCGAAAGCAGCCCAAAAGATGAGTCAATTCGTATGCATAATTTATGTGGATCGACAGTGGCAACGATCAGCAGTTGTATGCTTTAAAATATGAATATAATTCAATAAGGTCGACGTATATATATTTATATATATATCGTGGATCGGCTTTTTTCTCCTAAAAATAGCTTAATATATTTATGTATAAGCGTGCATCGGGAATGCATTATAGGCTGACCCCAGAAGGCGCCATCGAAAAGTTTTTAAAATAATGCAGTTGCGGCGCTCCTGCTGGGCGCCAGTCAAGGGATTACAGCAGATCGTGCACCTGAGCGCGCTGCATTATCCGTGCACTCTCTCTGTCTCGCGTATAGCTTCATTATATAGCTATTGATTACATTGGCGGCGTGTGTATCGATTTTATCGATTTCATCTTCATTATACATGAGCGTATAAGATGCACATTGCGGCGCGCACGACGCCGCGTGTACACGTATATATTTACAAGTATTATGCACGCAGAACTTTCCATGTGGAACGTATAGCTATATAAGGTCGTGCGTGTGCTCGAGACATCAGCGGGCTTGCTCGACGAGCAAAGAACATCGCCGCGCGGCCAATTGTCCCGAATTCGCGCAAGAAATTCGCTCACACGAGATGTAGCTATAAGCGTGATACGCGACTTGTATACGTTATGATGAGTACATATACAACGCAGCTCAGCCAGAGATTGGTGTACGTATAAGCTGCAGGCGTGTCGAAGGTCGCGCTGTTTCTGCCGCGCTCACACGTTCCGTAAACAAGTTCGATTGGAACAATCAAACTAAATACGGATTCGTACGTATATACGTGTTTTTGCGCTCGAGCGAGGTGACATAAGGCAAATCGCACTCGTTTAATTCGCTTTTAATAGCTCTTCGGGCTCTGTTCGAAACGACCAAGGCGTACATCGATGTATATCTTTTACAGCGACGTAAATGTATCGACGCTATAATAATACTATATACCGGAGCTGCTACCGCATCGGTCGCGTCTAAACGCATTTTACGTCGCAGCTATTATGCGTGAATGCTCGGTCTCAATGGCTCGGAGCGACCGCCACGCGCCCGAGAAAACCCGTAAAAAAGCAGAGCCGATGAAATGGATTCACCTGAGCGAGTAATACAGTTAAATAAAAGGGCGCGAGACGAGCTCTCGGCGCAATGCCTCGGCTTTTTTCCACCCGACTTCTCCTCGTGCGTTCACGGGACCAAAGTCGTCTTTGCATGTGTAATATGCCCGGAGCAGTACACATGTTCTGTACGGCCAAACAATGGCAAACCACCGATTGTTTTCAGCCGAGTCAGAGAGATTTTCGGCTGGCCACAGCCTGGCTGTAATGCGATGATCGCGTACGGAAAAAGAAACGACTGATTTTTTCCTCGAGTGGAAGTAATTCAGTCGCACGCTTCGATGTTTACGCTCGCGGCTAAACTCATTATCGTATGAAATTACACACTCGCTCGTGCGTTTGATTTTCCGGGCTGGATACAAAAAATTACTCGCGAAATTCTAATCCGTGCAGGTATATCCATGTACACGCCTTGCACAATGCCGATGTTGTTCTACGCGTGTTTTCATTTCTCCTACTAACTATATCCTATACGCGATGTAATGAAAACACGCGTCGAGATTATGATAATGATCTAAGGTATCGTGCTGATGTTATTACAAGAGCTTACAAGGCAATAGGGGGCCGTCCGTAGTTTGTTGTTTTAACAAATAATTTTTTCGGCGAAATTATTAGCCTGTGCACGGGTGGCCGATTCTTGCATTGTTGCCAGCAGCCACGACTGCAAGAGCCGAAGCAAACGAAAATGAAAGAGACGAATTTCACGCGTGTCTTGAACTGCCCAGCGTGGATTTCTCATAATTTCTTTTCTATTCTTCAAAAAAGACCGACAAAGAAGCGGAACTTTGAGGGTAATTATAGTTTGTCAAATGGATGCAATAATATTCCGGTCATAAATGTCAATCAATGCACAAGTAGAATAATGATAATCTAACATCATCAATCGGAAATGAGCGCCGAGTGCACGAATTTGCCTTTAGCATCGTCGCAAAATCCAATCAGTTGCGTGTGTAGATAGGATTTGGCATTAAAAAATTATTCAACGCGTTTGGCATATTGCAACTAGAGTGAGCAGGAACGCCAGAGAACGTGTCGAAAATCCGCTTACGTCACACCATCGCAGTCTACGCGTGTGTCAGTTGCAAAGAGACATATAATATTATAATCCAACGCGTAGGGGGG